>BRYF01000008.1:3817500-3820000 GCA_030159135.1 Actinidia polygama
CAGTGAGAAATACATTCAGATTGCAGAAACACATTAAAAGGTACTAGTTTTTGTACTAACTGTTTTAATATCTATGTCCCCTGCAAGTTATAAATGATATCTATATGTGCACTAGGAGAACTACAAGATGTTTCTCCATTATGCAACATCGGCATTGATTGCGGATACGAATTAATGTTGTTTGTCTATGGCCCCCCACTCCCATTTTTCCAGAGTCGTATTTAATCGATTATGGTGATCAGAAAGGTTTCCATCTAAAACGGAGACCACTCCTTGCCTCACATGGCTTCCCTTTCATGGACAAAACTACCCCACTATTCTACTGGGTGATAATCTTGGAGTGAGATGCGATATCTCACTCCAAGATTATGCAACATCGGCATTGATTGCGGATACGAATTAATGTTGTTTGTCTATGGCCCCCCACTCCCATTTTTCCGGAGTCGTATTTAATCGATTATGGTGATCAGAAAGATTTCCATCTAAAACGGAGACCACTCCTTGCCTCACATGGCTTCCCTTTCATGGACAAAACTACCCCATTATTCTACTGGGTGATAATCTTGGAGTGAGATGCGATATCTAAAGGAAGAATAGATTGTAGACTGTATTAGTAACAAGAAAATCATTAGGGCGTGTGTACAAGTTCTGAGAAGCCTAGAAAGCACTCTATCATGATATGATTATTGTCATTCGATATCTTGGAGTGAAAATAACGATATCTTGGAGTGAGATAAGATATCTAAAGAAGAATAGGCTGCTGACTGTATAAGTAACAAGTAAACCGTTAGGGCTTGTATAAAAGGTCTGAGAATACCTAGAAAGCACTCACTCATGATATGATTATTGTTATACGATCTAAAGAAAGAATAGAGTGTGGACTGTAGTTACAAGTAAATCGTTAGGGATGTGTATAAAAGGTCTGAGAAGACCTAGAAAGCACTCTATCATGATATGGTTATTGTTATTAGCCCTTTCAATTTTCGATTGATACAACTCCTGTGACTAGGGTAAACATGTGCATTGACGAGAGATGGTGCTTCATGTTGTGAGAATGGTTGTCTTAAGTTTTACACGTGTTTATCTAAATTGCTCGCCTTCCAAACTACGTGGGGATGCTGTTTGATTATTGTGTTCAAAAGTATATATCGTATTATAAGCGAAATGGTGATGTCTAATTGCTGAAAGTTTCCGTTTTCGCGGTTGTTGCAAAAAGTACTTTGCTTTATTTTATTTGAAGACAGATTATTATTATTACAGTTGTTGGCTTAGCCTTGTCTTAGTATAAGGCCTGAAATGAACATTGCTTTGGTACAATTGAAGATGAGATGTTGATGGTTAATGAATTTATGTGGACTTGTTGGATACAGAAACTTTTCAGATAGAGGTTTTGTTTTAATTTGGAGTCTCAGATATTGTTTACAGATTAATGAAGTGCTATCAATTAGGACAAGCTAGTGATTTTTACACTCCCCTCTTTTCCAATTGCACTATTTTTTTTTTTGTCTTTATTAGGGTGACTTTTTCAAATATCCTTCTATGTAGTGAAAATATTTGAGTAAAAGTGGGTATTTGAGTAAATTTTCTCTAATAAAGATAGAAAGGAGAGTGCAACGGGAGGAAAGAGGAGTGTGAAAGTCACTGAGATATTGAATATCCAAAAATTCACTCATATTTTGTCTTTCTTTTCTTTTACCTCTACCAATCTCTCCTCTAATTAAATAAGACACCTCTATTTACCCAATAAAATAAAATAAAATAAATATAGTAAGATATACGAAATATTTTTCCAGGTTCCCCTTTGCCTTGACATTGGAATTCGGTGATTCTGACACTTAGACACGCATCGGTACCTGAACACCCTCCCGTGTCCATATACCATAGGTTGTTAAAACCGGGCCAAAATAAAAATCGTAGCAAAAACGATAAAAATGTATATGCATAATGTTCAGGAAAGAATTAGGAAGAAGAAACAGTTAAAATCCTTTTGATAAAGTCCTTGTTTTGAGGAGAGAGAAAAAAGGGTTAAAAAAACTCTTTGCTTGGGAATTCAGGAAAAGAGTTTAATAAAATGTGAATACAGCATGGATGATATGAATAGAACACTGAGAAACGCATCTTAATTGTAAAGACAGAATTAATAATGTTCTTGTTTTAATATCTCTGTGCCCTGCAAGTCATAAATGAAACCTATATGTGCAATAGGAGAAGTGCGTGATGTTTTTTCGTTATCGTTATGCAACCGCGACATTGATTGTGGATAAGAATTAATATTGTTTGTCTATGCCCTCCCACTCCCACTTGTCCAGAGTGGCATGTAATCAGATATTTTGGTCGGAAAGGTTTCCATCTAAAATGGAGATCACACCTTACCTCGCATGGCTCCTCTTTCTTGGACAAAGACTGCCCCCCACTTTTTCTACTGGGTGATAATCTTGGAGTGAAACATGTTTATCCGAAGAAGGATAGAGTCTAGACTGTATTAGGAACAAGTAAATTC
>BRYF01000008.1:3920000-3922500 GCA_030159135.1 Actinidia polygama
TTTACTAAGCATAGCCTTTCTTGAAGAATTTTTTATCGAGCAATATATTTTATACAATGCATTGATAATAAATACTCACATATAATAGAAATTATAAAATATGGTCTCCCCTCCCCTATGTAATCCCTAATTTTTTTTATTTTTGATCACTTATCCCATAAATTAAATTGTGATACGAAACCCAACCGCCAAATTTAATGGGAGGGGCCCACGGGTCCACACAACCAGGTTGGCAACAGCCATTCCCATTCTTTTGTGTGTATTTGTGGAATAAACCCGTCATGTGCCGACAAGTCCTGTTCGTACACCACCAACCTTACGATACATAATCCGATATCTGAAGTGAAAGTTCGGTAGAGTGCTTTTGGAATATATTAGTCATTTGAAGTGCAAGTTTAGTAGAGTGCATTTGGAGTATATAAAATAACGTCATTTTATATTTTAGGATAAAAATAATGTTATTTTAATTAATTATAAAATGATATCGTTTTAGTTCTAAAATATACAAAATTAGAAATTATCAGTGCCTACGGACATTACACATACACAAAAAAATCACATATTAAGCGTACTTGTTAGAATTTTACAATCTAAAAAATAGATAAAATATAAATATCAGATAAAAAATACATTGCATGCATATTCGAAGAGATACATTGATATAAAATAGAGAATAAATTATAAAAAAAATGAACATATGAAAATTATTTCATTTTTCATCTTTTATTGTCTTTAGTAATTTTTTTCAGCGATTAATCAATATTTTATATTTTTATTTAGTTTTTTGATAAAAAATCTAAAAATCTAAAAAAATATATATAATTTAAGAGAACGTTCACTAAAATTTTTTTTATCTCCAAATTACTTTTTTTTTATATTTTTAGATTCTTATTGTCAAAAGTTTGATCAAATAATAAAGAGAAATTAAAAACTGAGAGGGAAAAAAATATGTATTTTAATTTTTTTTCATTAGTCCCACTAATAAAATAATCAAATGGATAAAACATATGTCTAACTTTAGAGGTTTTTATCTATTGAATCTCATATCTTTTGAGAAGAAGGAAGTGATAATTTTAGGCGGGAAAAAATAATCTCAGGTGAAAACTCAGCCGTTGAATTCACTAAAATGGATTTTAACCGTAAATAGCGAGAGATAGATTTATAATTCAAACTAAATTCTGATTTGTATTATAGATAATATTATTTTGTAAATGGGTAGTGCTATGGGTACACCTAAGTTGTACTCTAAATACACACATATCTGAGTGAGGTGGAGTATTTGAATTAGCTGAAAGGAATGAAATTACTCTATCCAACTTGTATTTTAAAAGATTCGAATCCATACGTAACAACTTGGGCACAAGACACGTGGTCACTGAACACCAATAAAATACTCAGACAAAAACCTTGCACCGGCTCGTGTGATTTGATTAATCCAACGAAGATCTCACGAAAATTCCAATGTAAAGTGCTTATGGTCGGGGTCCGAGAATACTGTCCAACATATTTCAAGACGGGTAATGCTATGGGTACACTTAAGTTGTACTTTAAATGCACACCTGATGAGGTGGAGCATTTGGATTGGCTGATGAGGTGGAGCATTTGAATTGGCTGGATGTGGGGTCCACCCAGTCTTTTCAACCAATCCAAATGCTCCACCTCATTTGGGGTGCATTTGGGTGTACCCATAGCATTTTCCATTTCAAGACTTATAAGTCTTGAGTTTTATTTTTTATTTTTGTCTTGAATACAATTTCCATTTTTGTTTATGGGTATTCACTAAACAAAAATTCATTTACAAAGATTAAAAAACAAACTAATTCTTTGAAAGTTGTATTTTAAATAAGTATTTCTAACATAAGTTCAGTTATATCAAATACTATCAATAATGAGATGTTAAAATTCTTTTTTGACGTGCTTCTCTGAAGTCCAACAAATGGATTGTACCGATGTAATTTAAGTGTTTTTTAGTTATGTTTTGAGTTTATTTTAATGATCTAAATAGTTGATAGTGTAAATTTCATTGTAAAGATTAATAATGTAAAAAATATTTTGATTGGATAAAATTCAGTATCCGTTCAATACCATTTATACTAACTTAATAAATGACTGTGATACACATGATTACATTAACTTATATTGATAAAAATTAATATTGATTGACCATTAATCTGTATATATATACGACATTTGATTGTTACATTATTAGATTTCTCGATTAGGTCTACAATATGAACGATTTTGATCATCAAAATTGATCCGAAATAGGCCTAAAATGCTTAAACTATTCTGGTGCAGCCAAAAATGGGATGCATAAAAGATATATCCTAAATTTTAGGCTTAATTTTTTAGACACTTTCTAAACTATTACTATGCATCACTTTTATCCCCTTGTCTTAAAAATGAATCAAATAAAACTCTTCCCCTCTCATCTTAAAAATGAATCAAATAAAGCTAACTAACAGGCGTTAACGAAAGATATAAAATATTCAGTATAGTC
>BRYF01000008.1:3975000-3977500 GCA_030159135.1 Actinidia polygama
GCACTCCGCTCTCAGTCTACAACCCAACGCATATGCACACCGTATTAACACTCTGAATCTAAGCACCCTGCTCTCCCTTTTATAGACCAAGGGAAGGAGGTGGTAGATTCCTAACAAAATACCTAATAGTTATCCTACTCTACTTAGGAAAACATAAAAGATAAGCACTCTCAAGAGTCCTAGATAACTCGAGAGTTTCACAGTTACATGGACACTCCATGTGAACCCCAACCGGGCTTGGGCTTGGCTACTGAATTTGGACTCATCCAAGTGGGCTTGGACTCATTTAGATGGGCTGGACTCAACACTACTATATTTGAGGTTTCTTTCAAAATTCTTTTGTCAAATGAACACACTCAGAAACTAGGTTTTCTTTTCCTTTATTTCACTTCAATTCACTTTTTCTATAAATAACTTTTCCGTATAAAATTTTTGACAACTAAACGAAGCCTACCAGGTTTACAATATTTTTTTATAAATCCGACTCCATCATATTAACAACTTGTCGGATCCACTAATTTGATCGGGTGTTTTTGTCATTCCTAAGTATAGCCTTTATAACGAGAAAATGCTATTACTTACGAATGCCTCAAACACTAATAAAATTTTGGTACTTGAGATGGACCCACCAAAACGCGTATAAATAGATGCTTGGGATTCATTGAGAAACCACTCTCTCTCATTTTTCTGAGGACAATTAAGTTACGGGGTGTGCTAATTAAATACCCCCACTGGAATTTCATCAACCATCAAGGACCTCTTTCAAATTATTAATACAACTGTGGACCTGTCTAACAATATTGCCAGCATATTTCATTGCAAAACTTAACAACTAATTGAAGAGTTCTTTATCAAGGGCTCTGATGACAATTCATGAGATTCCACAACTTGTATTGTAATTGACTAGGGTTACCATTAGGTTGTGTTGGGATTAATAATTTAGTGACGGAAAAGCAAAATTCACCGGACTTCTTTTTCCTCTCGAGTCCACTCATTTCTACTCTTAAACTATTTTCTCTCTTGAGTTAAATTTTTAAAAAATGGTTCCAAAAGTATCTTATTAGCATTGCGACGTTACTTTTGGTGAGATATTGTACATTTCCAAAACATTGAAAGCAATAATTTATTGACAGTTCCTCCGCTAATTATTCTCTCTCTCATATTCCCTCATTGGGTTTCAATCGCATAATTGTTTTGCTCCGCCAGAATAGAGAAAGAATAGAGAATATTATTAATTGAAAAAGTTAATTAAAAATCGGTTGCGTAAGAGAAAGGGATATTTCACTGATAAATAATCTATTCTTGGAGTTGCCTCTAAGTTAGCATATGCATGTGGAAATGGATTCATCTTGGTTGAGACACAAGCTTTAAAAATTAGGGCTACAATTTAATGAACATTTTGCAATATTATTTGAAACTATTATTGTCATCTTAATATGAAAATTAAGGTTGTGTGCCAAAAAAAATTACTTGTTGAATTTTAATATTACTTTTATAAATTATTTTTTTTAAATCTTCCAAACAGGCCTCTTTCTTGTCTTGGTGAATATTTCTTCTCCAAGTGGCAATTATCAACATGCAATCAACATTCCATTTCTCACAACCTATGTGTTGACAATGAACCACAGCTCCAATTCTTCTTCCTTCAAAGTACATTCCAAATCCATTTGGATTTCTTATTCATTCCACTTGAGTAATGCTATATATTACTAGCTAGTTCATTTTTCTATTTTATATATGACGGAGGGAGATTGGATTCAAATAAAGGCATCGCTTAGGTCCACAAGCGCCATGACTTCATCAAATTACCTGGGCCCAGCTTAAATCTAACTTCCCCAAAGGTAATTAAATACACACAAAGAGGAAGAGAGAGAGAGAGAGAGAGAGAGAGAGAGAGAGAGAGAGAGAGAGAGAGAGAGCTCATAGTCAAGAAAAAAAAATCCCATTTCCCATCAAACAGTTCTTCCAACACAAGAATTACACTTCGTCTGTTGTATGCTGAGACTTACTCACAACATTGGTGCTGTGTGGTTAGGTGGGGCTGACTGGAAATTCTAGTGATTCAAATCATTCGTATTATAAACTCTAAAAATTAAACTACTAATGCAATAAATTAAGTTGATCAAACATCATCAATCACATAGTTGGTCGTTCATTTCTTTTAAAATAAATGCGAGTCCATCATATAACTACCGATATCTAATGGATCTGTTCATTTTACATGGATAACTTACTCAGTGAATCGTATAACAAGAACGATTG
The DNA here is from genome assembly GCA_030159135.1 of Actinidia polygama. Lineage (NCBI taxonomy): Eukaryota > Viridiplantae > Streptophyta > Magnoliopsida > Ericales > Actinidiaceae > Actinidia > Actinidia polygama. The sequence continues at coordinate 3,977,263 of BRYF01000008.1, forward strand.
GGATCACAAGATCGGCCATAGAGTTCACCCACCAAGCCTCACAACACCAACCTATTTCTTGTGCCCTACCTATCCATTAATAGCTAAATTTCAAAAATCTTAAAAGTTATGTAACACCATAGCTCAGAGAGCGAGCGAGCGAGCGAGCGAGAGAGACCCTTCAAGCGTAGGTCCAAGAAGAACTTCCCATTTCCCACCAAACAGTCTTTTCCCAACACAAGAATTCCTTTGGCCAGTA
>BRYF01000008.1:3997500-4002500 GCA_030159135.1 Actinidia polygama
CATCTCTTTTTTTTTTTTAAACCTTATTATCGAATACCATATCTAGTATAGTTTAACTCTCCAAATATCTCGAAAATATTGTATCTATACGTAGTTTTAAGATTTAAAATTCAAAATTCTATTTTACTACTGGAACAGCCGCAGTATTTTAATCATAACTTTTTCATACGATGTCAGAATTATGTGATTTAAGTTGAGTTAGAAATATGTTAAAATTATATAAAACTTTCATGTATAACATTATGTGAAATTCAGAGTCTAAACTGTCCAAAATTAACCTTAAAAATAGGATATGAAAACCGAAAATAAATAAGTGAACAAAATGTTTGAGGATTTTATAAAAATACTTTAAAAGGTTAGAAAATTTTAAAAATTTCATATGTTATACATTTATATGTATAATTACTATCTATTTAATTTCGTGAATTTATAAAATTTATTTAATGCTCAAAATAATTTAGAACCGAACTGCTATCAGTACCAATTTTGAGCAGAAACTGAAATTGTTTAACGAATTTCTAAAAAGAGTTAAAGAGCTTAAAAATTTATAATATTCTTACTGTATATAAATGTATGTGTCTAGTATGTTGTATAAAATTTTAGGAGTCAAACGAACTCTGAATAATTTTATAAAAATAATATATCGACTACTGGCAAAACTGATTAAGTGCAGAAAATTCTGAAGGAAATTAAATTGAAGGATTAATAATTTATAACTTAGAAGATTATGGAATTTAGTATATTCATAGCCTCGAGAATATTAAATTTAACAGTTTGATTCGAATATTACACGTAGGACGTTGACCCGAATTTGAGGAACGTTGGTTCACGTTGCGGTGAGTCTTGTTATGTATTACATCGCATAAAAGTAATTGTTTTATATTTTGAAAGCATGGCTTGTGTTTAAAACTGATATGTTTTATGTTTAAAAGCATGCTTTGTTTTGTTGTACTATGAAATTATAAAAATGCTATTTGCGAAAGTATGTTTAAGTCGACACGTAGTTCATACGATGCCCCGTGCGCTGGGGGGAGAATATAGCGTAGTTGATGTAATAAGGAGATCATGACCAGATGATTGTGGGATGAATTCATACCAAAGGTTTAGGGTCATTCCCTATGACTAGTGTTCGTTGAACGGTTAAATGTGTCGCAAATTATCAATCGTAAATGAATTTAAAGCTTGACGTATAGTCAAGGGATATTTGGCGTACCTGAGCCATGAGTCTCGTAGAGAGACTGTTTGTATATTTATCTTGACTGATAGTCAAGGGATGGCCTATGTGAGCCATGGATTGACAAAATGTGATTTCATGTTTTTGAAATTAACCTGATTTTCATATATTTTCATGGGTGCTTGTATGTTTTATATAACCTGACTCACACTAGCCTAGTGCTTAAGACGTTGTCGAACGTAACTCATTTCAGGTGATGAAAATGAGGGAGGACACGATTGAGGGCGGATGACCCTAGCGTGCTGAGTTTTTGATAGTCCTGTACTGTGTTATAGTATAGGGACTTTTATGTTTTGAGCTTTGTATAGTTTAGAACTTGTATAGTTAAACTGATACAGTAGTTGTTGACGGTTGTGCCGGTTTTTTGCCAGAATCGTGTTGATTTCAGTTTGAATGTAGTGACACGTCAGCTCTGATTTTATTGGATATTTCCGCATGTATTTTATTTCAACAATTTATGTTGAATGATGTTAATAAATCCCTAAACTGAATTAGTTGAAAAGGCCTTAGTGAGATGGGATTTCACTGGCCGTCATGTGGCACCTGTATGATTGGTGGGACCCAGTGTATAACGGGTCAGGTCGTGACATACTCAGTTGGAGATGTCAGCGTAATGATGATTGGCTACTAGCCAAGCCCTAGGAGTATGGATAGGTCAACCGCCTACTCACTCACACAACGGTTGGCGCGTACAAGTACACACCAAGCTGTAGTTTGTGTCTAGAGATAAGACAACTAGCGTCTCATGGCAGGTTGTACTATATAAAGTCATCTTTCATTGAAAGGTACGCACACTTTGGTTATCTGAGCGTACATACACACACTCTCTCTCCATACATACACTTTATGTGGTCATCTAACTTGTCCGTAGGAGAGCCGTTTTTCAAAAACAGCTCCGACGACCGATTTCACTGTTTCTATGCTGCAGCTCAGGTATTGCCACGCTACTAACTGGTGCAAGCTCCCATCGCCGCTGCGAGACCACCGTAGGTGTCTATCTTTGATTTCTTTCTTCTCTCCTTCAAACACTACACCCCCACAAAATATCTTACGATGGTAATCAAAACTGCTTAAATTGAGCTAGGTGATCTAAATAAGTTAACTTTGAAGTGTTAATAAACAGACTGATCGTCCAATTGCCACGTATCAATATCGTGTAAATATCTTACAATAGTAACCAAAGCTGCTTAAATTGAGCCCAATGATCTAAATACGTTAACTTTTAAGTTCTAATAAACAAACTGATCGTCTAGTCACCACGTATCAATATCGTGTAAATATCTTATAATGGTAACGAAAACTGCTTAAATTAAGATTCATTCAACACTGAATTCTATCAAATTTCAATAAGATTCATCAACAACAGCAGCAACAACAACATTGAGTGGTGTCCTGAAAAGGCGCGCTAGCTCCATCCTCGTTCGGTACTACTTGATATCCGAATTTCGATCTCCTATACCGGTGACAGGCTGCCACGACAATGTATATCGCTAGATTGGCAGCAGTCAACCAGGCCAGCGTCCAGTAATACTTATCGAGGCGACTCTTGTTCAGCGTCTCCTAAAACCAACTTGGTTTTCCGCCCATTTCACTGATCTTGCCTGCTGCATAAACCAATAAAACACAGCGGATATTTCCTAGTCCCATCACCCCAACAGCAAATTGAGTCGCGTATGTTATCATCTAGGGACCGACTTGATCGATCAGTAAAAACACAACGCTGTTTTCGAGGATCCTATTCAGGGCACCAACAAGAAAGAACTGTGGAAGCAAGCAAAAGATACTCATAGGGATTCTCTCATCCGGCTTGTCGATTCAACTATGGGTTCTGACAACATCTAGCCATCGAGTCTCCACTTTAGCAGCAGTAATACAACACAGTACTGCAAAAACCATCGATACTCCGATGCCAATTGGAGGAGCATACCGTCTTGCTCCGGATTCGCCTAGCGGCTTCAGTGAAGTTGAGTTTCCACACATTTGTTAAGTATAGCACCATCATCCACATGGCTTAGATGGATAATGAGTCGCCCACGTCAGAACTAGCATCCATGACGAAAAGAAGGCAAATCAGCAATTAGTAGATTAAGTAACAACCTTTCCACCCAAATTGAAAAATATAAATAAAAAAAAAGTTGCAAGGAAAAGGAAACATTACCCAGGATTCTCACAAACGGAACCATTTCTCAATTGCTTCCAGAGAAAGATCTATTACAACAATTAGAACATACAGAAACTATGAAATATAAATTCTAATCAATCAATTTTAGTGCTATGGAAAAGATACTGCTAAAGAATTTGAGAAAAGGGATAGGGACATGGAACGCGTAGAGAAGTCTTGAATTGCGACCTTAAGAAAATAACCATATATATAGGTTATCTGCAAATGCAAGATTACATACACGGTGATGAGAGAGAGAGAGAGAGACACGCATTTTGGCCACGATGACTACTGTTTGTATAGCTTCAGTAGTTGACATTCTTTCTATGCCAACGTAATTACAGAGTTGACAATATATTCTTTCTCTATCAACCTTACCTGTTAGTACAAAGGACTTTCACAAGATTCATAGCCATGGAATCAAATAAAGAAAGACTACTGACTGGTTTTAGATATAAACATCTGCAGAGTCCCCACCGGCATTTCTCTGGCTCAGTATAGAGGTTTGGTTGCCAATACAATCACTGCTTTGTATAACCACCTGCACTTCAACAATCATCAAGAAACTTATAATAGAAAAGTTTAATAGCTTACCAATTAAAAAGGTTATTCAGATCAAATAGTGCCTATTGATGGTCCAAAGATGTGGCAGCCCTCCTACGTGCACAAAATTTGGGCACAACACCCGAGACAGACCTCTCGTAGTGGTGGGTCCTACAGTTTAGAGCGGGATACAAACCTTTTCTATCCTCTTTTTGGATAATAAACTATTGATATTCTGTTCTGAACTCGATCCACTCAAGAAAAGAAGTGTTGCCACAAAGGTCATATTTCTAAAATTTCAAATCTTATATACCACGGCTTCAATATGGGAGTGCAATACCTCCAATTACGGGTATGAGGACTTCACAAAAGATGCATGTGATTTGCCATGGAACGTTTCGCTCCATTTAAATTTCGGCCCCTATATTTCTAGCATTCATTTGAACAAATAGCAAATTATGTGATCAGATATATATTCCCACAGCAATCAATGCTAATGCAGCATAGAAAAGGCCTTTCTGTGTTTCAACTATGCATTCTGATCTGTAAGTGCCGAATGGTCTTGTAGAATTAGAAAACACCGGAGGTGTCAACATAGACATAAAGCCCAATCCCTGCACACAATCAAGTAATTAGGATTTTTACCCTAAAAAGGACTGATGCAAACTTCATGATAACAAAATCTTGAAGCTCTCCTAACGATTTTGAGCGTTAACTGCTGCCCAAACTCAATCTACAATGAAATGGTTAGCTCACTTGCAGCTGATATGGATCAGTTGGTGAATCTAGTAGGCCAATTTAATCGGTCCACTTTTTAAAATCTCGGCTGACTTCAATTGTTATGGAAAGTTTTTGACCTGAAAAACGAAAGGAAAAGATACATACGCAAATCATGTCCCAGAACTGGACCCGAAACATTCACATAAACAGAACCCTTTGTCTATTTTCTGTCCGTTCTATGACCAGATTTTGTGCACTGTGGGACCCACTCTTGTGTGTTCTACATCCTTTGTGCACGTAGAATTACTCTTCATTAAAATTAAGTTAAATGCAGGTTTTCAA
>BRYF01000008.1:4050000-4052500 GCA_030159135.1 Actinidia polygama
TCAGATTTTTTCTGTTTAACATCCGTAATCAGCTTTCTTTACGAACTGATAGCAATTTTTTTTTTATTTTGTGTGTTTTAATCACCACTCGTTAGCAAGACTCTATTAAACAATGGCGGTACGAGCAACTGATAACAATTAACAAGCCAGGAATTATTAATCAAGAAAAATAGAAAGTCAAACTCAAAATGATTCTACGCGAATTTGGTAACTAATTCTAGCTAGTAAATATATTTAGTGCACAAACAAAGAAAGATTATTATAAATATGTGTGTAAGTAGGATTGGTGAAGACCGAAACTGGTTTGTGTCGGTGTGGGTTTTCGGGGAGGGGGAATTTCAAAGTTGTCACACCCAATCGGTGGCGTCGCCGCCGTCGGTGGTGGGAGAACATTGGATTTGGAAGCGCTCTCTCCCATACTTTCCTATTAAGATTTATGAGTTTTATAACTTTTATTAGAGCACAGTAAAATTTGGTGTTCAAATTTTACTCTATTTGTGATTAATGGAAATAGAGGGGTTTGTCCAAAAAATAGTAGCGGCTTTTATTGTTTTAAGTGGAGTTAGATCCCTTCCTCGATCCCAAGTAAGGATCTCCATTTTCTATGAGTATTGAATTTTTCCACTCTATTCCCTTTTCTTTATTTTTCCCTCATAAATTACAAATTATTTACTTTTAAATGTTAATAAAAAACTATTAACATAATAAACAATGAATACTTTCACTTAGTAAAATAACCCTAATTATTTATTTCTTGTATATTTGATATTATTAGTAGTAAATAATATATATGTATATATATATATATATATTAAATAATATAAATTATAATAAATAAAATATATATTACTCCAGTGAGGCAAAATCGGGTGGGTATTAGGGTGGAAGCATACAAAATCATCTCTAAAAAAAATTCATCTTTTTTCCATCCCTACTTCATCTCCGTAAAAGTATACAAATATTCGTCCTAATCATGATGGAGGGGGGTTGATTGCTTGGATACGAACTTACAATTGCTTTTATTAGCAAATTTATTCTTATGGATCTGATTTTGATGAAGATTTATTCCAATCAAAGCATGACCTGAACAAATGAAAAAAGATTATTAGATCTTTATAAAACAGAAATTCAAATATTATTAGATAAAAATTAATAAAAAAAAGTAATTCTTCTTGAAATTGTACAACTTTTTATGTAAATAAAAATGCAAAACAAGAAAGGGAAGTTCCTAGGCTAATTATTAACTATAAGCCTTTGAATGCTGTTTTAAAATGGATTAGATATCATATTCCTAATAAAAATGATCTTTTAGACAGATTAAATTCTGCTTCTATAATTTTTAAATTTGATTTAAAATTTGGATATTGACAGATTCAAATTCTGCATTTTAAATTATGCTTATATATATATATACATATATATATATATATATATATGCATTTTCCAAAATCAGTTAAATGATCTCTATCAAAAGTCTTTAATTAAAAGCATCACATATTATTATTTGGCTTAGCTATATAATTTATTTAACTTTTCAATCTTAGTAAAAAAAATCTACTAAAATCCAAATTAATTCATTTGTTATGAAAAAAATTATTTTATCAACTTTCTCGATTTCTCCACAAAAGACAAACTAGATAGGTAAAAAAATCTAATTAAAAGATAAATAAAATTCACTAAGAATAAAAATAATCAACCTAAAAATTACAATTTATCCCAAAGAAAGCCTAAGTATCACATTAATGCCAACAATGGGAATAATTTCAACATTTGGAATAATAAATGAAATCACCCACCCACCTATCCATCACAATGACCTTCTATTTCTATACCACAACCAAGCAATATGTGCAAGTTGCAACAACCCCTACTTCGCTACTTGGCTACTAGGGGACTTATAAAATCTTTATTTTGGGAATTCGACTCTAAACAACATGCTATCAATTCCTGTGTTAAGTCAGTCCATATAAAATTTTTTTCCGACTTTAAATAGGCCCTCGCTTGGAATGAATTTCTGGATTAGTCGGTCCCGTAGACGGATACCTAGTTATAAAAAAATTCCAAAAGGCATTTTCCGTCTTTGGAGTTGCTTTTTGGACACTTCTCCATTTTAGGAACCTACTCGTTAATTATCAAAAGTATATATGTAAGTTTGAGATTCTCTTGTGTTTTTGCAGATTGATGCAAATTAAGAAGCATGCGGATGAAAAAAGTTTCATAATTTGATGATTACATCATTAATTTCAACGAATGTGGTAGATGGCATCTGTGAAAGGGAAATACAAAAAAAAAGGTGAGAATGCATGCATGACGCATGATGCATAAATATCGTAATTGTATGACTTTTTCTTAAATTACTTAACATTCATTTTTATATCAAACCATTCAAAAAATGTATAAATTTTTGATCACACGGTAAAAAAATTTACTAAAGATCAAAAAATTTAAAAATCAAAACACCTATATAAATCCCCAAAAATTACCCAAACGGGACCTACTT
>BRYF01000008.1:4057500-4060000 GCA_030159135.1 Actinidia polygama
AAAAGAAGGAAAGAATCGTGACTAAATTTTTTTGGACTATTGCAACAGATTCTCAATAAAATTCTTGAATAAAAAAAGAAAAAAACCCAATTAATTCAACAAATTCTCATACTAGATGTGTCTGATATGTATACTCATAAAATGATAAATTTATCATTCCATACAAATAATAACAATATAAAACATAAAATATAAATTATAATAAATAGAAATGATAAAATGTGTGATAATGATATGGTTAATTTAAAAAATTAGTTGGTATAAGAAATCTCTTATTCATAATAATTATATTTTTAATTGAAAAAACATAATGAGAAATTTATTATTCAACAATCATATTTTTAATTCCCAAATAAGTGCTCAATATGTTGATTTAGGGTTTTGAATAAAAATTTTAATAACAATATTATGGATTTCGAGTTTGTAATTTATGTTTTTTATTTCCATATTTGACCAAACGAAGAAGTGACGACACAAAGACGATGGTGATTGTGATGATAGTGGTGCCCGCGATGGCGAGGGGCGACGACGATGAGAGACTGGGTGATGGGGCTGCAATGGTGACGTTGACAAGGCGATAGGCAACAAGATCAATTCAAATGTATAGACTATAGAGATAGAACAAAAATCAAATGTAGATAAAGAGATCCAACGAGGGCAGCAATGTCAAGGTGGTGTCGAAGGTGGCGGCGATGAAGCATTGGTGAGGCGATGATGGTGACGAGGCGTGGTGAGGCCTGAAGCGATGACAATGAAGTGTAGGTGAGACCATATTTGTTTTGAGTCTTTTGTAGAGAGAGAATTTATTCTTAGAGAGAGAAAGAAAAAATAGTTTATAAAGTGAGGGTAATTTATGAATTGAATAATGGTTTATGACCTAATTAGAGTTTTAAAATGAGCTAGGTTTTTAGTTGAGTGAAAGTCTGAACCATAGGTCTTGGATCTAAAAGTCCCTATTTTTTTTAATTTTTTTTTGAAAAACAACCATTATAGAATCATGTGACTATATGTTTGACCTTTTTATGATAGATGCTTAATTACAAATGAAATGATCCAATTGTTGGAGTGAGGTCCCGCTCAACATACTTCTAATCTTATTACGACAAAAAAGCACAAGTTACAAACTCGAAAACCTAACTATTATTATCAATGTTTCTGATTCGAAACCCTAACTATAAGTTTCGCACTTCAGAAATAAAATAAATCAATTTCGCAGTAGTACAAGCTCATTACCAGTTTTAAATGGTAAAATTTTTACTTTGCTTTTTAACTAAAAATATAATGTATCGATGAATATAAAATTTATTATGTCCACTATATTTTTTAACTAAACATATAACTCTCACACATTTTACCGTCCTATATAGTATAATTTATATTTTATGTTTTTATACTGTTCTCTTAGTGTGGAATGATAAATTTATCATTCGATTAGTTACATGTAAGAGCATAGGATTTTTTAAGGGAAATCAAATTCTTAGGATTTAAACGCGTTTAAGTCCTCTGACAAGGCTTCTACTACAACTATTCCTAAATCAAAATCTATAATTTTTAGCAGATTTTCAATCATAATCTAATAGATATGCATTTTTCCTCTTCTAAAACCAAAAATAAAAAACAAAAAACTCGTTTCACAAAACATTTTTTCCAAACAACATCAATACACATCTACAAAAGGCAATTTAAAAGTTAGAAGCAAACCAAGTTTGCATATATTTTTTCTTTATTGCCTTTACTTAAAAAAGTAAAAAAGCAAAAACAAAATCAATATCAAAATGGATAGTTATAAGTGGAGGTGTAAAATGTGCAGGCACGATACGTTAAAATTTTGGCACAACACGACATGTTAAAACTTCGGCAAGGCACGAGCACGGTGATATATCTGAACAACCAAGGTTTTGGGTGCACGTGCATGGGAGATGACAAGGCATGAACACGGCATGATATATTTTATGTGAGTAAATTATAAATAATTTTAATTTTTTGACGCATTAAATTTATTTATTTAAAAAAAATCAATAACATGGCACGATACGAGGTGAACTGTGCTTGGCCTAAGTTTTTATTAAATGAGTACGGTATAATACAACACGACACGATTTTAAATAAACATGATATGATATGACACGAAATACATACGATAAACACAAAAATAAACTGCCGTGGACACCCAGTTATAAACAAGTTGCCAAATGCCTAATTATGATTTGTGTTACATAATGTTAATTACTGCATTAAAAATGGCTTTCGCCTATAAAAAGCCTCTCGCCGATTAGAACCAAGTCTCTTGTCTTTCTCACACCAGAATCGAATCAGAAGTGGAACACAGTTGATTGAGATAAAGAGAGAGGAATTTCAAAGCCAAAGAAAGCTAAAGATTTCATCACACACGTACATGAATGTTTCTATATATGTATGATAAAAAATGTGGAGATTTCTTGCTGCTGTATTGTTTGTGTGAGAAAAAACAGTCTGTTTTGGGATTTCGGCTCTGAGTCCT
>BRYF01000008.1:4065000-4070000 GCA_030159135.1 Actinidia polygama
GGTTAACAAGTGGGCATTTTCGTCACTTTATCAGTTTGGGTATTATTAATCCCAATGCCCATGCTTTGGAAGTTACTTTTTCTACCAAAAGAAAGTTTCTTGGATCATTCAAATCATTACATGTTTTTTTTTTTGACCTTTATTTATATTTTAATAAAAAAGATTCAAGTAAAAGAAATATTCTTGTTTGGGATACAATAATAAACAAAGCTGATTTTTAAGGCTGTGTTTGGATCAAGAATTTAGTGAGGGAAATGAAAAAGGAAATGAAAATGGTATTATTAATCTAATTGTCTCGGACGGTTGGATTCTCTATATTTTTCATTTAGTCGGTTTATATTTTTGTACTGAATTACTATTTTGCCCCATCATATAATGTCTTTGTACTTAATTTTTCAAAAGTACAAAGAAGTGTTTTGACGACCACGGAGATTGAAATTTTGCAGAGAAATTATGCACGCAATGTGGAAACCCCGAAAATTCAAGTACATATACTTGATGGCCACACTCTACGTTTTCACGCTAACCCTTCCGTCAGCTTCCTCTGTCTACTGGGCTTTCGGCGACAAACTTCTCAACCACTCGAACGCCTTCTCCCTCCTCCCCAAGAACCGTTGGCGGGACGCTGCTGTTATCCTTATGCTCATTCACCAGGTTTACAATCGTTCTTGCTTCCATTTTGGTCAAGTAAAAAGAATACAAATTCATAACTATTGTACTGGGCTGCTAGCATCAAGTAAAAGAATACAAATTCAAATTCATAAATATTGACTCCCTAGAAAGTTAAAGCCCTGTTTGGGGTAATGTTTGTTTTAGTCTTTTTTTTTAACTGTTTTATTTTTTCGGGTTTTTTGTTTTAGTGATTTTTTTTATTGTTTAATCAAAATTTTATAATTTTGCAGTTTATAACATTTGGGTTTGCATGCACACCGTTGTACTTTGTGTGGGAGAAGGTGATTGGAATGCATGACACAAAGAGCATATGCATGAGGGCACTAGCTAGGCTGCCAGTGGTGATACCAATATGGTTCTTGGCCATTATTTTTCCCTTCTTTGGGCCCATCAACTCTGCGGTTGGGGCTCTCCTAGTCAGCTTCACTGTCTACATCATCCCTGCTCTTGCCCATATGCTCACCTACAGAAAGGCCTCTGCCCGCCAGGTATCCCCCCTCTCCTCCCCTGCCCCAATTATTTCACACTGCCTTTCTAGCAATTGTACTGGTCTATCCTTATAAGGGTTTTAAATCGCGATATCGGTATTAGTGATACTGATATGTATCAGCTCATATCGGGTAACGTCGGATGATATTTAATAAAATATCGGTATCCGCAGGGCTAAATTCCTAATGTGTATAAGCCGATCTATTCCTGGGTTTTAAATTGTTTTATTAGTAGTGGGATAGATATCGGTGATACAGCTATGTATCGTTGATATCAGACAAGATTGACTAATATTCACTAAACGGTATGTGTTGGAAGATTGAAATTCTAATGCTTATCGTATTGACCGATATTTAAACCTTGATTCATTGAGGCTTAATCTATAAGGCTTCATAGCATCTTCAACGCTGCGTCAAATATCACCAAATTTGAAAGATAAGTGAAAAAAATAAAATAGAAGGAAAATGACAAAAGTACCCAACACTGTTTTGGTATGTTGATGAAACTAACTTTCTTCCGTTAGCATTACTTAAGGGACATGGGCGGATATATTAAATTGGTATCATTTTAAAAGTATAGGGTTGTATTTGAGAAATCAGAAACACAGGGATGATTTGTTATGAGAGCCAAAACCTAGGGTTATTTTTATAAGTTTTCTAAAATACTTTAATTTTTTTTTTAACTCTTATAACTTGAAGTACTAGATATCAAAATAGTTTTTTTTAAAAATAATGAAGTTAGAACTTATAAAATCATGAAGTTTCATGTATTGGTGTGATTCTGTAATTACATTGATTTTCAAGGTCTATCTTTGTTATTATTAAAGATCAAGAGGGTACCCCATTTTTGTATGGATTCCCATGTTCTCTCTTGTCCCATGTATTGTCTTCATGAAATGGGACACTTGTCAAACACAACCCCATTTCATTTGAATTTTTTGTCAATTAGTTTTTATGCCGAAAGCTTCATGTATTACATGACTTGAGCCTAGATAAATTGCACTGAGAAGGGATAGGGTATTGCACCTCAAATACCCATTCTTCTGTTCTGATACACTAACAACAGGGATGTTTTCGAGAGATGAATGTAAACATAAAATATAGAATTTCTAATTTATACATGAATTATAATACTAATTTTAATTTTAAGGTGTCGAACTCGTATAATTTAAAAATATTATGAGTAACTAATGCTACTACACTGTTAGTTTTTTTTGAAAACTTTGGGACGGCGTTCACTCCAGTTGCCCTTTTGGTCCACCCTTGCTGGCAATTGCATGATACGATTAAAATCTCGAAAAGTACGGATCTTGACATAGTGGGGCAAGTGAGGCATTTAGCTAGAAGACTAGCAACTAGATGACATAATTAAAATTTCAAAACAAATGGATCTTCTGACATTATCGTGTGACCGGTGTGACATTGAGATAGAAGATGTGAATGTATTATTCAATTATAAGTGGCTAAACTGCCCTTGTTATTGGCCTGAATTTCAGAATGCAGCAGAGAAGCCTCCTTCCTTCATGCCAAGTTGGACAGCCATGTATGCGATCAACATCTTTGTGGTGGGCTGGGTCTTGGTAGTGGGCTTCGGGTTCGGCGGATGGGCCAGCATGACCAACTTTGTTAGGCAAGTCGACACATTTGGGCTCTTTGCCAAATGCTACCAATGCAAGCCCCCAACACCCCCAAAACACTGAGTCGACTCGCGATAGCCTTGCCGTTTCAACCCCAACTCATTAAATTCTCTACATATTTTGTATCATACAATGGGGGTAGAACCGACATTTCCCCTTCATGTAGTGTGTTTGATTATTTTTTTCCTCTTAAATTGATAGATAAAATAGTGTGCTGAGTTGTGTTGATTCCTTTGGTAGGCCAATTAAATCTATTATGTTTGTCTAGTTATATATTTTTCCCCTTTTTGTTGGAATTTTATATTACATAGTTTTTTTTTAGATAGTTTGCATAGATAAATGTTGCATCAAATAGTTATAAGTAAATGTCATTTTCATGATTATTTTGTTATAAAGAAAAAACTAGACAATGAGTTAAATAATTCAATATAAATTTCTATTTTTTTTATATGTAATAACTTTTTTCTTCTCTCCGTTCCCTATCGTTGGTCATTTTTGAAGATTTTTAATATTTTAAAGGATTATAATTATTATATTTAATTTATATTGACTTTTTAGTTTTATCACTATAATTTATATTGACATTTAATTTATATGGATTGTGAAATGATAAATTTATCATTCTATGCACGTCAAAACGAGAATTTGTTGAATCAATTTTATTGAGAATCTGTTGTAATAGTACAAAAAAATTCATTCACATTTTTGTCGTTCTGTCGATGTAGCCATCGTTGTCACCAAGTCTCATCGCTGTCACCATTTTTGCCGGAGATTTTCATGCCGGTGTTGCTGTCGATATTTTTTTCCGTCAATTCATTTTCTTTTTAAATAAGGGTAAAAAAGAAAACATATAAATTAATACTTTTTTAAGAGAAACAAAATACTTAGAATATAATTGAGTTTAAGTTATCTATCAATGATTTTACTGTAATTATCCCCAAAAATTACATATATTTCGTTGTGACTTAAAGCTTTTAAGTGTTATTTATCATATAGAAATGAAAAGAAAATAGGTAGCTTGGGTTAGTTAATGTAATGTTGGTTTTGATCTACGTGAATGTGGACATTTAAAAGTGAATGTTTTGACCTTAGATTCTCTTTGAAGTAGTTGGCCGTGGACCAGCTCTATTCACATGGGTTGTACGTTTGTCCACGGCCATGTCACGTGCCGCACCTCTCTCCTCCTATGTACTATTCTCTCTCCTCTCAAAACTCACTTGACAAAATGCATGAACCTCCCATATTTTGAGTCTTGGACATGAAAATTTTTACTACTATATTTCAAATTATGGATAATAGACACAGATCCGATTATAATTTTTTTTATAAGTAGTGAGTCCTATTACGAGATTTACATATTGTTAAGCTCATTTATTGTGGATGATTTGTGATCAGATTTGAACTACGTTTCTATGAACGCTGAATTTCATATTTGGGACTATCGAATAGTTGTAGTGTAAAACCTTGAAATATAAACATTCTATGTTCTTGGGAGTAAATTATATTAAGATTCTTGAAAATTCATAACAAACACTAATTGCAAGTGAAACACTTGCTCCATTTTAAAAGAAGGTTGCATGTTACTAGAACTAATGGGGAGGTCTAAATCTAGACCACCTAACTTTGAGCTTTTGATTATTGGAAGGAAAACAATATTTTTACTAAAATTTCACATGTTAAATACTATAATAAGAACGTGACAATGACATTTTGATAAATAAATTCAGAAAGAGAAAGATTTTTCTTTTTATTTTAAATTGTAACCAAACAATTTTTTTAATTAGTTATCTAAACTAATAAATAGTATTGAATACTAATCCCGACCAATCTTAGAAATTGTTTACAAATTTCTATCAAATGGTAGTAACTATTGCATAATACCACCAAACTCGTTGCAAGCTAGTAGTTTGTTTACTATTTTTGTAAGTTATTTGTTGTAAATTTACCAAAAATAGCAATGAAGTGAGGGATGGCTAAAGGGGTTGCAAGCAGGAGCTTCAAGATGGCTAGAGGGGTAGCTAGTTCGAGAAAGTTGATCGGCTGGATGTGTGGTGACGTAGACGATAGGCAATAAAGGGAAGCTATTGATTGTGTGACAAAAGATTATGAGAATCTCCTAAGATTATGGTTGAAGATGGATAGTCGTTGGAGACTGCGATAAATCCATAAAAAAATATTGAGGATGGTCTAAGTGAGATTTATT
>BRYF01000008.1:4135000-4140000 GCA_030159135.1 Actinidia polygama
ATGCAGTAACTATTTTACGTAACAATACATATCTCTATGCTTTCTCTCTAATATCCTCTTTCATTTCTATATTTTACCGTAACTATTTCGTTTCTCGACGTCTGTCATCTCTCTATCCTCTTTCACACTCCCAGAACAGCCTACAAGGAAGCAAACCAAATGAAGTCGGCTGCATCTCCAGCTTGGGATTTTTTCAACTCCAAGGAAACAAATGCTTGCGTATTTTTCCTCTTGCGTATTTAATCCATGATTTGATATGGGCCTTACCCTTATAAACTTAAGTTTTTTTTGCTTGGACCCATACCTCTTCCATGTCCAAATAGGCTAGCCGGTGACTTGGGTTTCCTATTCCTCTAATCTAAGATGAAACATAAAAGTAAAAATAAATTAAAAAATGAATATAAAATTAAAAGAAATCTACTAGAGACAAAAATAATACCCAAAAAAAATCTATTCCAACCTAGGTCTCTATAAATACATGATTCAAAGACACCTAGAAGAAAAAATAATAAAAATTGAACACGGAAGAATAAGTAGACGATTAAGGTAGATATCAATTTACTTAGAAACTACTAGTTTAAACCTTGAATAGTCTATAATATTTTGGTACTTTACTTTTTAAAATGGGTAAAAATTTTGGAACATCCAAAAAAATAAGGCT
The DNA here is from genome assembly GCA_030159135.1 of Actinidia polygama. Taxonomy (NCBI): domain Eukaryota; kingdom Viridiplantae; phylum Streptophyta; class Magnoliopsida; order Ericales; family Actinidiaceae; genus Actinidia; species Actinidia polygama. The sequence goes on from BRYF01000008.1 coordinate 4,135,662, forward strand.
TGAAACCCTATTGCATCGTGATTCGCACCACAATTATGAAACAAGGTTTAACACCCTACTGTCCTAGTCGAGAGTATGCGAGGGTAACAAACTGAGCTGACCGAGTTAGTTCATATTTTATAATATTAGGGATTTAGATGAATATGGTAACAACCAATTGCGTCCAAAAAATTATGGATGTCAATTTGCAACAACTTTGTTTATCTAAATAAAAGAAAGCGCAAGATTCATCAAACAGGAAGGGAAATCTAAACTAGGAAACAACACCAAATGAGAGGCCACCTTACTCCCTTTTGAACAGTTCACTCATTACGTCGCTTCCTCCTTGCAAGTAGCAAGTCCTTAACTAAAAGGAGTTCCCTAGATTCGTCAACAATGGTCATTTGATCTCTTGGTGATTCTTCAGAACATGCGACTCCAATTCTGAGTATCAGAACCAAACACTCATGATTTTTTTCCTGTCATTGGTGTCCTAGAATTTGTGCATGTTCTTCCTCCTCTTCTAATAGTTTCTGATCAACAATCTCATTCACATTTTCTAGCGAAGACATGTTGGCTATTTTGGGAAGATTCAGACCATCTTTAAAAATGCCGTCGATGGGTCTTTTTCGTGTGAACATCTATAACAAGAGAACTTTGTAGCTGTACGTATCACCTCTGGTGGACACCTCTGCCCACATGCGATATTCTGCAACACACGCAAAATAATTTAAGCATGCTTTTAATTTATTCATATAGGTATATATGAAAGTATAGATATAAAGTAAGGTGTTGTTCGATAACTCAATTTAGGACTTAAAACTGAATGTGTCAAGTGTGTTAGGTGAAACTAAATTAAGTTAGTTTGACAATAATATTGTGTGTTACTTAGTATTTTAAGTGTCTTTTAAAATGTAAGTTAATTTTTTTAAAAAAATTAAGTAGCAAGATAGCTACTAATTATAGCTGAATTTATAAATGTGAGTGCATAAACATTAACGTGCACAAATATAACTCTATCACCTCCACCATCACCCAACACCACCGCGACCGCCATAGCAACACCGCCCTCTCTCCACTAACCACCACCCCACCCCTTGCCACCACCGATACTACTACTATGAGCACCACCATCCCTCCACCACCGTTGTTGCCATTGTCACCACTCTCCACCTCCATCACCATTCTACCGTTGCAACCATACTCTACCTCCACCACTCTCCACCCCCAGTACCATTCTAGCGTTGAAGCCACCACCGCTATACTACCACCGCGATACCACCTATACCTTCTCTACCCCACCCCCATCCCTCCACCTACCAATACCACAACCGCCACTGCCGCCACCACCCATCTACCACCACACCCACCCACTCTTTACTACTACAACCACCATCCATCTCCCTTATCATCCCTACCATCCTCTTCCACCTCTATTACCCATTCTACCACCACCACCACTTCCATATCCCCACCACATCACTCCGCTAACCACCACAACAATCATCATCGCTTTGCTAATACCACAACCACCATGATTACATTAGCGTCACTGCAGCCTCCGCCACATGACAACTACCAAGACACCACAACTGTCTTTTATAAATTGAAAGAAAATATTAGGAAAAAACTAAATTTTATTAAAAATATAAATTAGATTTAGATTTAGCTTACTGAATGTTACAATCAGTTTTAATTCAAACAGCACCAAAGTCTTAAAAAAATAGTGTGAACCACAAAATGTAGTGTTGGCAGCACTATAACTATATGTGCTTCTTCTATGGTTTATCTATCTACATAGACTTAGTGCGAGTTATATATAGTGAATTACCTGGAGCAACATACCCAAAAAATCCTCTTATACTAACAGAACTAGTCTGGCTTGTAGAAAGTTATCTAATGTCGCGCCGTTGTAGAAGCCTTGTTAAACCAAAATCACCCACATGGGCGGTCATGTCAGCGTCAAGAAGAATGTTGTTGGCCTTTATATCACAATGTACGATTGGCACATGACAATGATTATGAAGATAATCCACAGCAAAAGACACATCGATTGCTATGCCTAGTCGTTGAAGACACATCAATTGTGTGTGAGATCTATATCTGCAATAGCCTCTAGTGACTTTAGAGATTGTGGAATGGCTCCCACAATTAGTTGTTGTGCAAGCAAAGGTATTGCAAACTAATGCAATTGCCAAGGCTGCTAGGGATTCACTGTTGGATCCAGCCCAATTAGAAGCCCAAGCCCAGATGAAAGCCCAGATGAATAGTAAAATACTATTGGGCCCAAGCCCAATAACCCAAGCCCAAGCCCAATATGAATAGTGACACCATTTGTAATTCATATGGGCAGAGACGGCAGAGAAGGAAGAAAGAAGAGAAGAGGAGAAGAAGGAAGAGAGAGAAGCAGTCCAGGAAGGCTGCAGTCCAAGATGGAGGCCACCGCCTTCCCTCCCGAAGTCTCCATTTGTGGGCAAGGATGAGCTCAGCCACGAGCTCATTATCTCCTCTCCTGGCCTATAAATTCAGAGGATGCCAGAGGCAGAGGGGAAGAGAGTGGTGTGGCAAAATGTAGTCCAGAGGGGATTATCGTGGGCACACAGCTTGTTGCTGTGTGCAGAGAGGGGCTGGGGGAATTACTCTGTGAGAGAGTAGAGAGGGTTGTATGTGTTTGGGGTTGTGCTATGGTGCTAGTGAGAGCACAGAGAGCACAGAGAGAGGGCTGTGAGAGCAAGACAGAGAGATGGTGAGAGATGAGAGAGTGCTGAGAGGTGAGTGGAGATGAGCTCCTCCCTATTGTACTCATTGTAATTCATTCTGTGATTAGTGAATTATTGGTTCCTCTCCGTGGACGTAGGCATTGTTGGTCGAACCACGTAAATCTTGTCTTGTGTGGTATTTGATGTTGGCAGTGTGACTGGTAACTCGTTTTGGGCACAACATTCACTAGATAACTTGTTATGAGAAAGATTTGGTAAACCCAGATTTCTCAAGTTACCCATTTCAAGAGAGGGACCAGTTAGACTGTTTTGAGACAAGTCTAGGGATATTGACAACGATGATAGTCCAATTACTTCTCGGGGTATGCTGTCAGTAAGATTATTATCGTAAAGGTTTAGCCGTAACAAACCTTTGCAATTTCCAAGATTCGAAGGTATATTTCCCTCGAGATTATTTTCTCGTAACCAAAGCTCTTTCGACAGCATTAGGTTTCCAAGGAAGGGATTTCCGGAGACAATTTGTTTCTACCAAGAGTCAGGACTTGAAGCTTATGAAATCTACCAATAGAAGCCGGAATACTTCCTGTCCATTGATTGCGGAACATATTCAATTCATTTAAGCTCACAAGATTTCCAATATCTGCTGGATTGTTTCCAGAAATTTTGTTTCCTCCCACTATCAGATACTGAAGTTAGGTTGGGAGGTTGGCCTATGGAATTCGGCAAAACACCTCCGAAGCCACTATCGCTTCCCCGTAATTTTGCTACAGTTGACAAAAGTGGAGATGAAGTCAAGGTCATTGTCTTCCCCAGTTCCCAAATCACTCCACTGTAAATGTAGCTTTGAGAGATTTTTCAAGTTTCCAAAATCAACAGCAACTCTAGGAGAAAAATTGTTATCTGATTAGTCCAGTATTTCAAGTTTTGAAGCATTTTATAGTTTTTATTTTTTATTTTGGTAAACCAACTTAAAATTCCAGTATACAATTTCTTCAGTCATCTCTCTCACGTGATGTTGCCCAGCCATCACAATAATTTAATCTTGGGGAAAATACCAAAAACACCTCAAAGTTTGACTACGGTAACAAATTAAACTCTATAATTTTAATTGTAACAGATCGGATTTTAGAGTTTATAATCTGGTCACAATTAAAGCCATCTATTACATTCCGTTCACCTAAGGTTGCCAGCTGCCAGAATCAATTTGTTCCTCCTAAAAACTTCGAAAAACGATATTGTTGGACATTTTTTCTCTTTTAAATTCTTAATTGATCCAATTAAGACTTATTTCCAAGAGAAGTGACGAGGATGACCAATTTATGCCCCTTTCCAAAATTTTACTTAGAAGTAAGTTTTAATTGGTTCGGTTAGGGCTTTAAAAGGGAGATAACGTCTAACAAAGTTATTTTCCAAAGTAGCAGTTGGTTCTGTCAATCGTAGGTGGATTGAGACTGATGAGCAACTTTAACTGTGATTGAATATAAATTATAGGGTTTAATTTATTATAGTTAAAATTATATATTTTAATTTGTTACTAAAATTAAACCCTGGGGCTTGTTTTGTAATTTCCCCTATAATAGTTTTCTCCTTTTTATCCCCTAAAAAATTAACTAATAGACCTTGAAATTCTCACAGTTTGT
>BRYF01000008.1:4247500-4250000 GCA_030159135.1 Actinidia polygama
AAATGATCATATGTCCATATAACCAAACCAATCCTTTTGTCTCAATTAATTAGGATCGGCTATATAAATTATTTTACACTATTGAGTTCAATTAAAGGCCTAATATTCACCGAATTTCAATTCAATCATATATTTTTAACTACCGCATTTAATGTTAACTTCAGTCTCCATCTCCCTTTAGTATTGTCATTACCATAATCATATCACGTCTACTTACTATCACATTCGTGACCCTACGACATATACATCTGAACCACCTAAATCTATTTTCTCTTAGCTTATCCTCAATTAGTGTAACTTCTACAATATCACAAATATTAGCATTCATAATTCTATCTTTCATATTCTTACCGCAAATCCACCTTGACACTCTCATCTTAGTTACACTCATTTTAGTTACTTGTTGCTTCTTAACAACCCAATATTCTATCATATAAAGCATCGTCGGTCTTACAATTATTCTATAAATTTTTACTTTTAACTTGAAAGGTATTATTCAATCGCATAATACTCTAGGAGTCGCTTTCTACTTAAGTCAACCAACTTATATTATATGCAGTATATCATCAATAATCTCACCATCCTTACTAAAAATAGACCCTAGATATCAAAACTTCTCGCTCTTTGGTATCTCTTGATATTGAATCTTCACTCATTATGAGAATTTTGACTCACACTAAATTTGTATTTTTATATACTCAGTCTTGTTTTTACTTATTTTAAATTATTTTGACTCTAATACTTCCCTTCAAATTTTTAACTTCGCATTGATACTTCTTGCGCTCTCGTCAATTAATAATATATCGTTGATGAACAACATACACCATAGAACATTGTCCTAAATATGTCTAATAAGTTCGTTCATAATTAATACAAAAAGATAAGGGCTCAAGGCAGACCACTTGTGTAATCCTATTGTAATTGAGAATTCACTCGCCTCACCAACCGATGATCTAATCATAGTAACTGCACAATCATACATGTATTTTTAATCACATCAATGCACCTTTGTAACTATTTTCCTTTTTAAAATTCACCAAATAATATCTCTAAGATATCATAAGCTTTTTTTAAGTTTATATAAATTATATAGAAGTCTTTCTTCTTCTCTCTATATTTTCTCAATTAGTATCCTTAATAAATAGATTGCCTTCGCAGTGGACTACCTGCCATATATGAACACATGTCCATAGATTTTCAGTGAGGTGGATATGGCTGTCAAAATGCATAACTTTTTGTTTTCAACGTTTTCCAGACAATTTAAAAATATTTTGAAGAAATTACAAAACAATTCCCAAGATTTAACCTTAATAATAAATTAAATCTTATAGTATTGATTGTAATAAATTAAACATTAAAGTTTTAATATGGTAACAATTATAATCATCTGTCAGTCTTCATTTCATTAAGATTGACGGAACCAACTGACTCTTGCCAAAAAAAATGATTAAACTTCATCTTTCAAAGTAATCATCGTTTAAAAGCCTTAATCGATGCAATTAGAAATTATTTTTAAGTTGAAATTGATGCAATTCAAACTACTTTTCAGAATTTTGCTTGAAAATGAGCCTAATTATATCGATTAAAGGGTGACAACATTGAAAGTTTTTTTTTTTAATTTTTTGACAAGAATTTATTATTCTGTCAACCCTAATAAAATAAAGGCTGATGAAGAATTTTTATTATGATTATATAAATACTTTGACATTTAATTTATTATAATTAAAATTATAAAATTTGATTTATTACTATAATCAAATCCTGGATTTTTTTTGTGACGTTCTCTAAAAATTCACAAGATACGACGCGGTATGGTTGCTTATCGAAATAACATGCTGTCAAAAGTTGACTTTGACAATGAATTTAGCAACCGTTGGGTTGCTCTCTAAGCACCCTTTTAGAGTAAAAATTCATTACGGTGACGAGACTAAGTACCTAAAATTATGGTTTCAACACCGGACTTCATGAGAAATTTTGTTTTAATTCTACGATTTTTAAAAAATGTATGAGTTTAGTAAATAAATTTTCACTATATGAATATAATTTTGATTTTAAACTGCTCGAATTTGATAAAAAAACTCATTTTTTCGTGCTTTTGATTTTCGATCCTTTGATCATTATGGAAGAAAATAATAATAAAATAAAATATGGTACTCTAGTAAAATTTTCAGTAAAATTGTTTTTTTATATATAACAAGCAGTGGGTGTTCACAGGAGGAGTGGATCCAGGAATTTTTATTAGTGGGGCAAAACTTAGGCTCCGTTTGACACCAGCTTTTTATAGGGTTTCGATTGGCTTTTTTAAGCTTATAAGCAAAAAAATCAGTCAGAATTGACTTTTTTATTTTTTTGTTTATTTTTAGCTAAAGTAAAGCTAGAAAAATAAAAAAGTCAAAAAATTTTAATTTTTTTGGTAGCAAGCTTAAAAAATACTTAGCTTTTAAGCATTACCAAACGAGTCTTATGTAGAGCCATGTACAAAATTATTACTAATTAAATT
>BRYF01000008.1:4290000-4292500 GCA_030159135.1 Actinidia polygama
TAGTGCTATAGGTGCTCCTAAGTTGCACCCCAAATGCACACCTGGGTGAAGTGGAGCATTTGGATTGGCTGGGTGTGGGGTCCACCCAGTCATGTCAGCCAATCCAAATGCTCCACCTCACTCAGGTGTGCATTTGGGGTGCAACTTAGGGGTACCCATAACATTTTTCATAATTATTTGATCAAATTATTTTTTTTATTGATGATCTACATACTTTAGTGGGAGCCTCGTGCACTGAGCTGATAGTTATTTTTTAGATGATCTACATACTGGGTCTATAAAATAAATGAACCGGATCATTGAGATAGGGTCTGTGGTGGGTAAACAAGCCCAAACTGCGCGTTATTATTAATATCTAAGTCGAAACAGACAAACTAGCTCGGATTGAACTAAACAATATGATAAGTCAATATTAGCATGGGCCTAACACTGATGAATATGCCTTTTATGTGTGATCAGACTCTCCTCCATAAATAGCCAAAATATGTGCAAATATTTTAATTATTACGTATGCATTAGTGTTCGAATACATCATATATTGTCTGCTCTAGTACTGTATTAAATTGGTAATCACCGCTTCATCTAAAAACATAAGATGTTAAGAAAGAATGATAACTTTATTAAAGAAAAAACTGCAATAAATAAGGTGGGACACCACCACTATAAACGTGTTTTAGGATATGCATGAACCCTAAGATGTTTCTAAAAATAATTGAATGTAATCCACAAGAAGTTATGTCCTTTAACCACTCCTTTTAACCGGCAATCCATTATAATCCATTCAATAATTGCCCTAAATCTTGATTTGACATTAAACCAACGGTTTGATTTGGTGATCTCATAAAACATTTGACCAAATTCGTTGAACCACTAGCCATATGAATTAATTATGTTCATCCTTAAAATATGTTCGGTTAGTGGGGAGAGAGGTATCTTTCTCATTGAAATGGATTTGAAGTAAATTTATGGATATGACCAAATCATTTTACAACTCTCACATTATAAGAAGCTAATTATATTTGCGAGTGAAAAGAGAAATTCTACTGTGCCGAATTTAGATTAGGGAATATTCTTTGAATAAATAAATTATATAGATTTACTTGAGTGTACGTGAGTTATACACTCAAGTGAATCTGAACTATTCATTTTGCATTCGAGGATTTTTTTTGATCCAAATTGAAATTGTGGTACTCGTGGAGAGAAAAATAAGAATTCATGTTTGAAAAATTGGTCTCTAGACTTCACTCCTTTCTTCAATCCAATTATAGAAATATCATATTCTAAGGGCGAAATAATGCCAACCTAACTTAATTAAGATGACTATTATATATCACTAATTTTTATCATTATTTTATCTAACAACATATAATTCACTTTAATTTATTATTCACATAATCTTTTTTCAAAATGAAAGTAATGACATATATTTCTTTATTATTTCCAAATTAACATTACCTAAATAAATCAATCTCCTCACTTCCATTTGGCCATGATAGATCGAGGTTGCAAAACCCTTCCTACCCTTGTTTTGTTTTAGAATAAAAAAAGAAATTTAGATACTTTTCTTTCTTATCTTTCCATTTTTCTCAACTAGTTCACATGGCCCGTTAATACACGAGATCCTTTATTCTAAAATCTTCGTTGCTCTATACACTCTCAATTGTACTATCGTACCTCAAAATTTCTCAGTTTTGAAATTCCCAATGAATCCCGCAAAGAAATAGACATTCTATAAAAGTTTTACTCTTCTAAAGCTATCTGATGCATTACTCTTCTATCGTATACAAGCGATTTCATATTTTTTAATAAAATTTTTATTTTTTCGATAAGAAAAAAAAAGAAATAAATATAAATCTTTTGGGGACAGAGAGATCTTTGTGTGGAGCTAGTCATTCAATATATACCCTCCTCCTTAACATGTGCCCCATAAAACAGACATGAGAGTAGTAGGATTCCAATTGTTGTTATAGCACTTGTACGCTTTGTGTAGTGTAAGTGTGTGACACAATTAACTTATGAGGTGGAATCCAAAAGGCCTTGTCCCATTGAAAAATTGGTAGGAGAAAATATATATGCGGATGTGCCATTTGTTATAATAAAACTCGAATCCACACATTGTAATGAGTAATGTTTTTATAGCTACGAGCTGCAACGTCTCTTTAACCTATTTCTCTTACTGTCTCGATAGTTAAAAATGAAATTAACATTAAAAAAAATTAATTTTATTTATTTAAATTGTGTTTGAATCATGAATTTATGAAGAGATTTATGAAAAAAATGAAAACTATAGAAAAATAAAAAATAAATATAGTCTTTTTACTTTGGTTTTTTATCATTTACTTTTCACCCATTTATATTGTATTAGTCTTTAATCCAAACACGGACCAAGCTTCTCTAAAGTTGAGGGTTTCAACTTTATAATGAAATCTGACTCGTTCTCACCCAAGCCCACTTTGGTAATTTCACTCCTTCATCTTGTAGTACCCGTTTAGAAAATTAT
>BRYF01000008.1:4337500-4340000 GCA_030159135.1 Actinidia polygama
CGCAAATTCATGTTTTTCAGAGCGGGAGCGTGGGGGGGTTTGGACGAATTATGTGACTTAGATTTGATACCATAAGGCAAAAAAGGCAAGTATTCCAAACAAATTTTGACTTTAAAAAAGAAATTGTGTTCAAAAACTTCTTTCTACGAAAGACAACTAACTAAGAAAATAATTATTCCAAACATAGCCTAAATTGTCAATGTGAACCGGACTTCTTTGCTCGGCATTCAAATAATCAAGTCCCTCTCTAGTGCATGTCACAATACAATTGATGTCGCTGACTTCTCTAGATTTGGATGTGCGGGTGTGCGGGTCAGCTTATGATTCCTCAAGGACGGTTCGACCTAACTAAAAGATCTCGCATCTCTGCAGTTTAAAAATTATATTATATCGATACAATTTAAATATTTCGGATCATGTTTTGAAAATTTAATTTGTTTATTTTGTAGATTTCGTCGTAAAGATCAGTACTGTAAAAAATTCACGTTGATCGAATATACTTCAGTAATGTTTTATAACTTAATAAATGAGTGTTGACACATAATTATACCAATTTATCTAAGATATAAATTGATATCGATCGGCTATTGATCTGTATCCAATAAACATAATTTTTTACAATACAAACGGTCTTGATTATCAAAATGGGCCCAAACGAGGCAAAAAATGCTTAGATTACACTGTTATAATCTATTTTTCGACGGGAGACAAGCCTGGTTCAACTAAAAACTCTCATTTTTTTATTTTTGGCTAAAATATAAAAAATGAGATAAAAAAAAATAACTTTTCTTATTTGGGATGGGATTTTTTAGCCATGAATTAGTAAAAAATTATTATTAATAGATGAATTTACTAAAAGCATTCAGGCCAAATGGGCCTTGAAATTTATTAATAATTGATATTGTTTGTGGATTTTTGATTGATTTATGACTAGGATGTAGAATTTAATGTATATATGGAACAGCACTGGATTACTTTTCTCAGAGCGTTAAAGCAATTAAACCACTATAGTTTTATCAAACTTTCAATAGAACCCTATATTTTCAGTTGCAACATTCAGTTCCTTCCTTAAATAACAATGCCACTCTTCCATCTATTTGGGAAAAAGAAGCAAATTAATGAAAATTAGCAGGTGAGCAAGAGCGGAGAGACGGGGTGACTAGCCCTACACTGCACACACACGTTTTGGGTTCTCTCCTTGAAGATTTCAAAACAGCGTAATTTTGAAATCTGTAAGTGAACTCAATTTACATTCAAAACGACCAAGTTTAAAAGGATTGAAGGAATAAATTTTCAAGGAGATTGATCCTAGAAAAAATTCATTCACTATAGCCCCTCTAAAAGCGTAGCTCCACCATGCGCGGGAACCAGATTTGATGTTTTATTGCCTAATTTGTGGCCTTACAATTTTATTAAAATGCAAATTTGGTCTTCGTACTTTTAGCAAGATCCCACTTTGGCCCTGCATTTTTAATTGCTTCAAAAGATCTTCCATCATAAAAATTTAATGGGAGGCATGCATGCCGATTTTCTATCAGCCATATCAATGTCAGATGGATGGAAGGATAAAATTGCTACTTCTCTTAAAATGTAAGGGAAAGGATGCTACAAATAAGAGTAGAGGGGCCAAAGCAAAATTTTGGGCCCAAAAGCTTCAATTGGGTTTGGTATTTGGGTTATTTTACTTACAATTTTGGACTTGAAATAAGTTTATACCGAAAAATCCAATAAAAGTTTTAAGTCGATGACGAAAAACTCGAAAATGATGCAGCTCAAAAATTGAAAAAAAAATTAGCCCAAACTATTACATCGATCACGTAGACTGTAGACAATAAAATGATTTAGTGAACTTTTTTTTTAAAAAAATAGACGAAAATCGTTACATTATCAACTGCTCTCGTCTTGAGAAACTAGAAAAATGTTAAATCTTGATCAAAAGGTTAAAAACATTCAATAAAGACAAAAATCAAAAACAAAACAGATAAAAAATCTCAAACGTGTTGCGGGTTCAAGCCCTACCACTAGCGCTCGAACCAATTTATTTATTACTTTTTCCCCCTCTAAAAGCACGTTTAGGATGTGCATGGATCGAGTTTGGTGATTTAAAATACAGTTCTCAACCAACTTGTCTTTTGACATTATCAATAACCAAACCATCCATCTTGAAGACCAGAGCTTTTGTTAATTTTTTTTTGGTTTCGAGTCTTTGGGTTAAGTGGGCAACATGGGTTAGCAGATTAGAAATTACTTACATTTTAGACATTCTAATGCTCAAATCCAAAAGTTTACCTTTACTATCCAAGCTCCTATTAGTTTAGTCTGGATTAGTTTAGTTCCAAGTGCCACTCCCAAACTTTAGAGATGTGCACGAGTCAAATTAGTTGTTCCGGACATTACTCGCAACTAAACTACCAACCTTGAAAACTGAAGAATCGGTTAACTTTTTTAATGGTTTTCGACTCGGTGAGTTGTGTGGACTAATTTAGTCGACTGTTATTTG
>BRYF01000008.1:4357500-4362500 GCA_030159135.1 Actinidia polygama
AAATTAGTCTTTTTCGGACTTAAATTCAGCTGGACAGGAATACTGGGTCATCAAAAAAAAATACAGAAAGAAAGTGTTGTAGATTGAAAAGGCGAAAATTAAAGATTGGATAGCACCGACTCTTTGACCTTTCCATATGTCTTATTTTGGTTTTTACTGAACTTTTTTCATCTTTTCGTCAATTCTTTATTTCTGTTCTAGTTGGAATCAGAATTTTTTTTTTTACATAAAAGCCACTATAAACGAAATTAATTATAATTATTATAATTTTTTTACATTTCCTGTTCTTCTAATCATGACGAACCGGAAGACTTTAAAAAATTGATCAAAAATTAAAATAAGTTCATTAAAAATAAAAAATAATCCAAAAAAAACTGTTTTATTTCAACTAGCCTAATATAAATAGTAATAATTCATATAAAGACAAGATAAAAGACCAACTCCTATGCACCTATTCCATGGGTTCAAACTTCGAAGACAAATCTGAAATTTCAAACCAAGGCCCAGGCCCAGGCCCAGGTCATTCCAAAGAGGAGGGCTTAGGATTGGGCTAGGTTTGGGCTCAGACTGGGCGGGCCATACGTGGACTCGGGCTTATATTATTGGTCATTTTATAAGCGGCCCAACTTGTCTCAGATTTCGGCTTATTGTTTATTTCTCCATCATCATAGAGGCCACAAATGTCATTTGTATTTGGTTTGTCTGCATAATTATAGAAGAATTGGTATTTATTAGGAGTGCAAGAAAAATTGAAAAAATTGAACCGACAAAAAAAATCGGTTTGGTTCGGTTTTAGCTTCTAGTTAAAAGGTTTCGGTTTCATTCAATTTTATTTTGTAATATGCTAAACCGATACAAATCGAACCAAATTAACTAACTATTTATTTACTACTAGATCTAATCTTGGTTGTCTACATAAACTAAACTTTTTAATCTAAACTTGTGTTGGTTGGATATTGTCACAGTTTTCTGCAAAAAAAAAAAAAAAAAATCACGAATGTTGGACTTCTTAAAGTATTGTTGGTAATTGTTAAAGTTCTATTGAGTTTTGTAAACTATTAAATTTTTAGTTTTTAACTTGTTAGTAATTACATTTTGTGGTTTAAAATATGATGATTAAGTGTATGTTTTTATGGATGCCCAAAAATTTGGCCAAAAAATAAAAACCGAACCGAAATCCAATTAACTGAATTGTTCGGTTTCTCTACTGAAATCCAATAAATACTGGTATAAATACTCAGTATTTATACCAAGGCAATCACTTTTCCTTTTATATGTACCCTTGTTCTTGTATTGAAAAATAAAAAGAGTTTACACAGTTTGAAATTTTTATTTTCTAAGAGAGATCTACGTAGGTTAAGTTCGTTAAGGCTTACCTCAGTAGTATTCTGACGTACGCGGTTATAACATACTCGGTAGATGGCGAATATTTCTTAATGAGACTGTGTTTGTAGGTCTCGGTTCGTAATTCTGTTTATATCTCATTTTTTTAGTATTCTATTTTGTAATTATAAATTTAGTTTTACTATATATTTTTTTATGATCAATAAAAAATATTCTTTAAAATTTTGTGTTTAAGGTATTTTTCCCACACATCATAATGTTTAAAGTTCCCAAAACAAATAAAAATTATTTTTCAACTGCATAAAAAAATTACTATATAAGAAATCAAATGAACACATAAAATTCATATCAAATGAACATAAGAAACATCACTTCATCTCAGCTCTTATTTCGCATAGTTATTACACTGACCATAAAAATCACATCATCTCATCTCTTATTTTGCATTATTAACACACTGACAATACACATCACTTCCATCTCAATAACACACTGACAATACACATCACTTCCATTTCTATATCAATTGCCCTTTACTAGTATGCCATTACGAAGGACTAAAATTGGGTTAAGATCCTCAAGAGTGGGAATTCTCTAGATTACTCAAAACGATGTTGTTTTGATCGTTTTATTATGCTTTAGTTCACAGAGAGGGAGAGGGTTCGAACAAAAAAAAATTCAGCATAATTAAAATGACGTCGTTTTGATAATCAAAATGGCATCGTTTTGAGTACTCATGAATACTCTAGAGGATCCCCACTTTAGATGATCTTAATCCCAAAAATTACTATATAAGAAGTCAAATGAACACATATAAAATTCATATCAAATGAACACATATAAAATTCATATCAAATGAACATAAGAAACATCACTTCATCTCAGCTCTTATTTTGCATAGTTATTAGACTGACCATAAAAATCACATCATCTTATCTCTTATTTTGCATTATTAACACACTGACAATACACATCACTTCCATCTCTATAACACACTGACAATACACATCACTTCCATCTCTATATCAATTGCCCGTTACTACTATGCCATTACGAAGGACTAAAATTGGGTTAAGATTCTCAGGAGTGGGAATTCTCTAGATTACTCAAAACGATGTTGTTTTGATCGTTTTATTATGCTTTAGTTCACAGAGAGGGAGAGGGTTCGAACAAAAAAAATTCAGCATAATTAAAATGACGTCGTTTTGATAATCAAAATGGCATCGTTTTGAGTACTCATGAATACTCTAGAGGATCCCCACTTTAGATGATCTTAATCCCAAAAATTACTATATAAGAAGTCAAATGAACACATATAAAATTCATATCAAATGAACATAAGAAACATCACTTCATCTCAGCTCTTATTTCGCATAGTTATTACACTGACCATAAAAATCACATCATCTCATCTCTTATTTTGCATTATTAACACACTGACAATACACATCACTTCCATCTCTATATCAATTGCCCGTTACTACTATGCCATTACGAAGGACTAAAATTGGGTTAAGATCCTCAGGAGTGGGAATTCTCTAGATTACTCAAAACGATGTTGTTTTGATCGTTTTGATTATGCTTTAGTTCACAGAGAGGGAGAGGGTTCGAACAAAAAAAAATTCAGCATAATTAAAATGACGTCGTTTTGATAATCAAAATGGCATCGTTTTGAGTACTCATGAATACTCTAGAGGATCCCCACTTTAGATGATCTTAATCCCAAAAATTACTATATAAGAAATCAAATGAACACATATAAAATTCATATCAAATGAACAAAAGAAACATCACTTCATCTCAGCTCTTATTTCGCATAGTTATTACACTGACCATAAAAATCACATCATCTCATCTCTTATTTTGCATTATTAACACACTGACAATACACATCACTTCCATCTCTATAACACACTGACAATACACATCACTTCCATTTCTATATCAATTGCCCGTTACTAGTATGCCATTACGAAGGACTAAAATTGGGTTAAGATCCTCAGGAGTGGGAATTCTCTAGATTACTCAAAACGATGTTGTTTTGATCGTTTTATTATGCTTTAGTTCACAGAGAGGGAGAGGGTTCGAACAAAAAAAATTCAGCATAATTAAAATGACGTCGTTTTGATAATCAAAATGGCATCGTTTTGAGTACTCATGAATACTCTAGAGGATCCCCACTTTAGATGATCTTAATCCCAAAAATTACTATATAAGAAGTCAAATGAACACATATAAAATTCATATCAAATGAACATAAGAAACATCACTTCATCTCAGCTCTTATTTCGCATAGTTATTACACTGACCATAAAAATCACATCATCTCATCTCTTATTTTGCATTATTAACACACTGACAATACACATCACTTCCATCTCTATAACACACTGACAATACACATCACTTCCATCTCTATATCAATTGCCCGTTACTACTATGCCATTACGAAGGACTAAAATTGGGTTAATATTCTCAGGAGTGGGAATTCTCTTGATTACTCAAAACGATGTTGTTTTGATCGTTTTATTATGCTTTAGTTCACAGAGAGGGAGAGGGTTCGAACAAAAAAAATTCAGCATAATTAAAATGACGTCGTTTTGATAATCAAAATGGCATCGTTTTGAGTACTCATGAATACTCTAGAGGATCCCCACTTTAGATGATCTTAATCCCAAAAATTACTATATAAGAAGTCAAATGAACACATATAAAATTCATATCAAATGAACATAAGAAACATCACTTCATCTCAGCTCTTATTTCGCATAGTTATTACACTAACCATAAAAATCACATCATCTCATCTCTTATTTTGCATTATTAACACACTGACAATACACATCACTTCCATCTCTATATCAATTGCCCGTTACTACTATGCCATTACGAAGGACTAAAATTGGGTTAAGATCCTCAGGAGTGGGAATTCTCTAGATTACTCAAAACGATGTTGTTTTGATCGTTTTGATTATGCTTTAGTTCACAGAGAGGGAGAGGGTTCGAACAAAAAAAAATTCAGCATAATTAAAATGACGTCGTTTTGATAATCAAAATGACATCGTTTTGAGTACTCATGAATACTCTAGAGGATCCCCACTTTAGATGATCTTAATCCCAAAAATTACTATATAAGAAATCAAATGAACACATATAAAATTCATATCAAATGAACAAAAGAAACATCACTTCATCTCAGCTCTTATTTCGCATAGTTATTACACTGACCATAAAAATCACATCATCTCATCTCTTATTTTGCATTATTAACACACTGACAATACACATCACTTCCATCTCTATAACACACTGACAATACACATCACTTCCATTTCTATATCAATTGCCCGTTACTAGTATGCCATTACGAAGGACTAAAATTGGGTTAAGATCCTCAGGAGTGGGAATTCTCTAGATTACTCAAAACGATGTTGTTTTGATCGTTTTATTATGCTTTAGTTCACAGAGAGGGAGAGGGTTCGAACAAAAAAAAATTCAGCATAATTAAAATGACGTCGTTTTGATAATCAAAATAGCATCGTTTTGAGTACTCATGAATACTCTAGAGGATCCCCACTTTAGATGATCTTAATCCCAAAAATTACTATATAAGAAGTCAAATGAACACATATAAAATTCATATCAAATGAACATAA
>BRYF01000008.1:4380000-4382500 GCA_030159135.1 Actinidia polygama
TCTCTCTCTCTCTCTTCCTCTCTACCCCCACTGCTCTCTCTCTCTCTCTCTTATTTTATTTTTATTTTTATTTTTTTATTTATTTTTTAATTTTGTGTATTTTTATCCTCTCTCATTTTTTTTACTCTTTCAGTTTTGTATATTTTTTTTAGTCTCTCTCTCATTTTTTTACTTTCAGTTTTGTTTCTTTTTTTTAGTTTTTTTTTAGTTTTGTTTCTTTTTTTTTATAGTTTTTTTCCAGTTTTGTGTATTTTTATTTCATTAATTTTTTTTAATTTTTTTCTGTGTTGTGTATTTTTTTGTTTTAGTTTTGTATCTTTTTTTTCATTAGTTTTGTTTCAAAAAAAAACTAAAAAAAAAACAAAAAAACAAAACAAAACTGAAAAAAAATAACAAAACTAAAATAAAAAAATACACAAAACTTAAAAAAATATAAAAAAAAACTAAAAAAATACAAAAAATTGAAGAAAATAAACACACACACACAGAGAGTAGTGTTTCATATTTTTACTTTTTAAAATTTTTACAAATAATGAATTCTAAAATCTACAACTAAAAAATAAAAAATATATATAACATATAATAAAAAAATATTGATCCAAAAAATAAAAATAAAAATAAAATTGAGAAAAAGACAAAAGGAAGGAAGAGCACAAAGATAAATTTGGGAGTGGGGTCAGGGAGGTGTCTGACACGGGAGGGGGAAAAGCAACTCCTCCTAGGTATTTATTAAGGGTAATGCTATGGGTACAACCAAGTTGTACCCTACATGCACACCTCATGAGGTGTTGCATTTGGATTGGCTGGGTGTGGGGTCCACCCAATCATTTTAGCCCACACCCAACCAATCCAAATAAAACACCTCATACGGTGTGCATTTGGGATACAACTTGATTGTGCGCATAGCATTTTCCATTTATTAAATGTGCACGGCACAATTAGGTGACGACTTATTTACCAATGACTCAGACCACGAAACTTATGACAAGACTTTAACTCAAACCATAAGTTTGTAAAAACAACACACTTGTAATCAAATTTACCCTTCATTTGTTGTCCCTCTCTCTGCCTCTTTTTGCAAACCCCACACTCTAATTCGGTGTTGAAGCTGAGTCGCCGCGGCCGATAACTTAATGTTCTGAGCCGGATTCAGTATCTCCACCGCTCTCTCTGCCGTCCTCGTCCTTAGCATATCCAACTTCTCCAGCACCACCTCCATCGATGACCTCAGAGCCTCAGTCACCAAATCCACCTCTCGAATCTCTCCGTCCCTCAACCCCCTCCCCTCCCTCCTCGCAAGCTCCAGCATGGCCTGCCCTGCCACGCTCTCCTGAATTCTCGCCAGCCGCTCCCCTAACTCTCTCTCCTCCGCCTTTACCTCATTCATCAACTGGCTCATTCTCCCGCTATAATCCTAGGTCAAGTCCTTGACCGAGTTCCTCACAAGCCGGAACACCAGGCCGGGCTTGAACCCGGCAATCCAAAAGAAGGTCTTCTCGAAGGGCGTGAACCACGTGGGCGAGAACATGAGGAACACGTTGCTGTTTGGCGCCCTAGATTTCTCCTCGTAGTACTCTTGGTAGCGAGACAGCACGCGCGCGATCAAATCCCTTAGGTCGTCTTCGCGTGACTCGTGGCAATCTGGCTGCGCGGAGAGAAGTTTATCGAGGTTGTGTTATTGGCAGAGACGGATCCAGGATTCTTAACATGGGGCGAACATTTATAATTTTGAAATTATCTTTAAATTTTTTTATAATTTTTAAATTTTATTAAAATTTGTAGTATAATTAGTAATTTATTTCAAATTTTTGGGAGGTGCGAAGATCCATCCTTCTTGGCGAAGGAGCCAGGACTCGAATAATGACTCAAATGAAGAAACATTTTGTTGTTAAGTTGGTCGTTGTTTGCGGTGATCCCAAATTGCAATCAAGAAAGTTAAGAGTGAGAGAGAGAGAAAGCAATGAGAGAGAGAGAGAGAGAGAGAGAGAGGGGAGAGATTGATAGGATGTAGCCCATTTATATAGGTGTGATTTGTGAAGATGAAGAGTTGGTTTTTTCATTCTGTTTCTGCTTTTCTTCATGTGAAAGTATTCAGAAGGATGCTTAGGAAGCAGGGGCGGATCCAGCTTGTTTCTGGCTATAGCCCCCCGACTTTCAAAAAATTTATGTTAGGTTTTTAAATTTTTTACACTTTAGTTTCTTTTGAACTATTATAAAAAAAAACTTAAAATTTTATTATTTGCTTTCTTGCTGCTACCGTCCCTCAAAATGAAAATGGGAGATTCTAAATTCCTCCTAAATATATGTTATTTCACAGATTCATCGTAAATATATTTTGTTAATGGTGATTGTGATCAGAAATTGCATTGATAGAAAGTGTAATGTTATTTAAGAAAAAATAGGAGAAGTCTCTAGAATTGTCAAAAACCTAAAGGAAAAATTAGAGAGAGAGAGAGAGAGAGTAGGGTAGACTGGAGACAAGTATAATCAGTGATTGTGG
>BRYF01000008.1:4420000-4427500 GCA_030159135.1 Actinidia polygama
AGGTCAATGAAGCAAACTTAAGGCATGCCTAATTGGGTGGGTTTCGAGTACAGACCCTTAGATCCAAGCCCTACGCATAAAAATGGGTTAGCTTGGACTCTATTCGAGTGAGCTTTGGGGTTCCACACCGAATTTACACCTCTAGGTGAGATATGATCATCATCTCACTATTGATAGATGTAACCCTTGCATATCTTGCTATTTGTCCATCACCATCTCACTCTCACTAATCTCTGTATCTGAACGAGATCCAAGTAGAAATAGGCCTTTTTTTTTCCTTTTTTGGACAATAGTTTTTTTTGTGAAGGTGGATAGTACGGCATAATTATCGAGAAGGAGGCGGATAAACAACAAGATTGTCCCCTTTTGTAAGGTTCAATCAACAAGTGTGGACGGAGACTTAAAATTATGATCACAAGAGAAGTTTGGAGTCTTAAATTGAACAATCAAAAGTTTAGAATTTCATTCACTAGTCAAATCCTAGGGTAGATATTGTAATTTGTCCTCATGATTATTATACTTTTGATTCATTAACTATTATTCCTTTGGTTAAATAATTCATGAAATGATTTTTGTGAAGGTACACGTGTTATCTTCGCAGAGCAATAGGACGATGGAGTCAGATGTCAGTATAATGATCCCTCACGAAATCTAAGACATGCTGAGTAGATGCCGCGACATGTTGTGTTCGTAGTATTGTACTTGTAAAGTAAACGTAGGGAATTAGTATTTATGCCTCACTTTCTTTTCTCTGATATATTAGAGAATCCAAAAGTCAAAATCGTAATGTTAAGATGATCACATTTCAACGTTATATATGAGTATAATCAAATAAGATAACTTTGTGATTAGGGCTATAAGCGAGCCGAGCCGAGCTTTAGTATGCTCAAACTTATTTTTTAAAATTTTAGCAAGTTTGAGCTTGAACTTAGTAAAAATTTAACTAGTCGAGCTTGCTTAGGCTCGAGCTTTAACAGTCAAATAGATTATACATTCATTCTCTTAAATAATTAAGGTTACAAATAAAAAATTATTATTTATTGCAAAGATATCTTTTTTTTTTATAAACTATCAATTATGTCATATACCTTATATATAACATAATTTGAAGACTCTCACTTTTTATAAATTATGGAATAATATAGATTTTGTATTTGTTTTTATCTTATTCGAGCTGAGTTTTAATAAATTAGAGTTCGGCTCGTTTATTAAACAAGCCTTATACTTAAAGCTCGATCTCGTTTATTTACAAAACAAATTGAGCCAAGGCGAACCCTAAATGAGTTGAGACTCAGTTTCTTTGCAACCCTATTTGTGATATTACTCGCATTATCTTAAGGATGTGCTTGGATTAAAAATTTAGCGGAAGACAAATAAATAAACAAAGAAAGTTAATAGATTGAATGTTTAAATTCAATCTTTTGTCGTTATCCCTATAAATTATTTCCTAAATCTTTGACCCAAACACAACCTTAAGAGTTTTATTGTGTAACGTATGATAAATGTTACATTATATTGCACTTAATATACAATCTGTAAGGAGACAAATTATACAAGGACGTAACCCGACCTTGCTAGGGCAGGAACCCTCGACGAGCTACCGCTACAGAGTGAGCTCGGTGGTCCCTTGCGCTGGAGCTTGGTGCGAACACCATTCGACATTAGCTTTGCTAGGGCAGAGGTCTCGACTAACTATGGTCACGGAGGGAGCTCGGACACCCTCTATGCCGGAGCTCGGAGCAATCACCAATACATACGAATGCCTTCCGAGCTAAGGCAGTCGTTACCTCTGAGGTGCCACTACTTAACGAGCTCGGAACAATAATTGCGCTGAAAACTTGGACGAGGGGTAACGACCGACGGCAATCTCAAGAGATGACAAGGGACAGAAGGAGACTTGCACGGGAGAATGCCTTCTGACAACCCCCATGCCTAGATGGAGACGTCGACAGTTGATAATAGGTTATCGGCCACGCCGTAGGGGTATGGTCGAGTCAGTCACCTACTCACTGATGCAATAGGCATCGAGCCACGCGTTGAGCTAGGGTATAAAGGAGAACACGGTTATTCTCATAGAGGTACGTTCAACCTTACTGTCTAAGCATACATACACTTTCTCTCTCTAAGATTTCGGATGTCTAACTTGACCGTCAAAGAGCCATTTTCTGAAAATAGCTCCGGCGGCCGGTCTCATCACTCTTGTGATTGCAGTTCAAGCATCTCTGGCTAACTGGATGGAGGGTTGAAGCTACTCACACTTATCAGTCGTAGAACCGCTTCGGGTGTCTATCCTCGATTTCCTCTATTCTTATCATACAATAGCAACCCCACACAATCTAACATTAGTAAAAAGTGAAGAATGAATTAATTCATTAGTCATTTAAATCTCTAATGACCCATTTAATTGATCAAATTAAACATGAGAGTGGATAATATATTTTAGGGTGGCGATAATGCCACGATTAGTTTTGTTGGTGCCAGGATTAGTTTTGGAGACAATAACATTTTTGCCCCCTCATTTATACATAAATTTACTTTTGCTTTGATATCAGGTTTCTCTCTCCTTTTTATACATTCCTTCGTCTCTTTGCTTTCTTTCTCTGCTGTATAATTATTTCTCATTTTTTTCCTCTTATTTTCTCTCTCTACTCCCTCTTTCTCTCGGTTCGGTTCACGATTGTGGAGTGTGAGTTTGAGAAAAGAAATAAAGGAAATCGATGAGACACATGTGATTGACCAATGGGGGTTGAAAGTGGCTGCAAGTAGTCGGTGGTTGCGATGGCCTAGCTGCGACATAGAAACAATGAGTTCGGTCGCCGAAGCTGTTTTCGGAAAATAGTTTTCCGACGGTTAAGTTAGATGATCAGAGAATCGATATTTGTAGAGAGATTGTAGGCTTTTTTAGACGAATTCACATACCTTTGAGAGAATAAGGGTTGACTTCATATAGTATAGCTCGGCGCGTGCCTTAACGCGCCAACTGTTGTGTCACTGGACAGACTGCAGCTCGGCACGTATCTGGATGCGCTGATTGCTGTGTCAGTGAGTAGGCGGCTGACCTAACGTATGTTCCTAAGGCTTTGATACTAGCTTGTCATCATGTTGTCGATGTTTCGATCCAAGTATGAGAGCTCAGAAGAAACTTTGCCATACAAGTTACCTTCTGCCTCCCGTTATGCCTCAGGACCACCGCTGACTGTTGTCCCTCAGCCAAGGTTCGACGCAGTTACCCTATCGAGCTTTCTATAGAGCGATAGCTCGATAGTGATACTTGCCTTAGCTTGGCCAATGTCAATGTTCAGTAAAGTCTCGACCGAGCTTCGGCGCAGAAACCCTCCCTAGCTTGCTTCATAACGATAGCTTTGTGGCGGTACCTGTCCTAGCAAGGCAAGAACTTGTAGTTGTGTATTTTATCCTCTTACAACTAAACCGAACCTCACGGTTCGCCAATTTCACGGTTCAATCGTGTGTGTGTTTTTCACTCCTAGCAATATTGGTAGACTAGATTCATTTACCCAATTACTCCCAACAATGAATACCATCCTCAAATTGAAAAGGCCTATGATTTTTATTTGAGAAAGACATTTTAAGTAACTGGAAAACACACAGAGAGAGGGGGGAGAGAGAGAAAATAAGAGAAGAAAAATAAGAAATGATGCCATAGTGAGACCAACAAAGACGAGACAAAGGATCTATAAAGAGGAGAGAAAAACCTGATATCACAACAAACGTAAAACCGGTATAAATGAGGGGGCGAAAGTGTTATTTCCAAAATAGTCGTGGCGCCAACAAAACTAATCGTTTCATTATGGCCCCCCTATATTTTATGGGACCTCATTTTTTGTTTGTCTTCTTGTACTTCTTTTTCTTATTATTAATGAAGTTTATTGCATTTCTAAAAAATAATAATAAAAAAGGAGTAAATCATTCACCAACTATGATCAATGAGAATCTCAATAATACATATACATTCCCATTTTTGGATAAATTACACTTGTCGCCCCTTTTCTTTTACCTAAGTTCCATTTTGCGCCCTTCACGTCTAATTGTGTCAGTCGACTCGTTACACTTTAAATCAAGTCTCAATATAACCGTTTTAGTAAAAGTGCACATATTATCTTAAGCTTAATGGCGTAATTTACCGAAAAGGAATTTTTATTTTAGGCCAAAAATCACATAGGATTTGAGTTTACAATAATATGCGCATGTTTAGTGCCCGATTTGATGCTTTTAAGATAACCATAAGACAATCGATTCTCACCATAATAAGTAAGAATATCCTCAAACGTTTGGAATTACATTTCATTCTTTTTCATATTCTAAAGAGAGAAAACTTTAAAAGGAGACAGAGTATTTAGACCACATATGTTTCTTTATGTTCATTTCACTATTTAGCACTTAAAAAAGGAGGGATATGGGTGGGGATATCTTATTCTATAAATTAATGTTACTTTATAAAAAGTTTGTTGTAATCCATTAATTGATTCACCATTGATGGCTTTACTGTTCTTTGTTTGGTGAATCTAAGCAAGAACTAATTAATTAATATCCAGAACTGTTAATAGAATATGATGTTTTTTTATTTTTTATTTTTTTCTAAACTGCTAGGATCACAAATGTATCTCCAAGTCTAAGATCAAGTGATACAAGAAGTTGAAAATGTTGTCAATGGAAAAAATCACTTTGCCTCCTTTAGATTCGGCCACGTGCAGACTATCCCGCCCCCTTAATGTATAAAAATCACTACATAACTCTATGTGGTTTGTGAACCGAAGTGTCGTTATAAATTGGCATTAATACTCTCATCGTCCTCATTATACACAAAGAGAAACACACACATATTGAACACATGTATATGCTGGGGGAGTTTGAGTGGCAAGAGAGGAGAAAAAGTGGTGGTGAAAATATTAGGAGAGAAAGAAAATATGAAAATGATGCTCTTTTAAAAAGTCGAAGATTTTATGAGAGTATTTTTGTCAGATTCATTCGATCTTTTCACGGGCAAGTAATGAGACAATGCACTTTAGCAACAAATAACATGGACTTTTTTTTACTGGGGAATTAATTGGAGAATGACATAAAGAACCCTACTTTCCAGAATTTAGACCAAGAAAGGTTTTCAAAATTTAAAATAATGGTTCAAATTCACTTGAGCGTGTAAATCCTACATAACCAAGTGAATCTGAACATATTCATTTTGATTTATGAATTTTTTTTCTAAATTCTGAAGTCATAGCAGTGCTGAATTGGAGCATAATATAAAACTTAATGCTCTATTAGATTATAAATATATTCCTAACCAAAAAAGAAAAGAGACATATATAAGTCTAATAACAGATAATACAAACAAAGGCACACATCTCACAGCCACACCTAACCAAAAAGATCAGATAAATTAATTAATATTATACCCATATCTTTCCCAACAATGCAGAAAAGTACTTAATCCATTAACCACAAATGTACAACTGTGGGTGATGGGGTTTCCACTTCACAACTTTTGGTGTTGTTTAACTAAGAAAAAGCCATCAGAAAGGCAACAAAATTAAACTGTTTTTTAAAGTAATTGTAATTGACACTAGAACACAAAAGGTGATTTAGGAAACGTGGAAAAGAAATACAACTCAATCTCTTTCTAGTTCCTTTTCAATTGTTTGAAGGGAACATTAATATTTGTTTAACTTCATTTATTTTTTTTGTCTTTATCCTTGTTCCCCACCTTTTGTTAGATAGATAAATAGTGAGCGGATTGGATTTAAGGTCTCCGTAGTATTATGTAGTACCCCTTTTATGACTATTGGTTTATTTCGATGATTCAAACTGATAATCTTGTCGAGTCCGTTAAGCGTACAATTTATGCAAAAAATCAAGTATATCAGATACAGTAGTCATACGATCGAATAACATTTATCTTATAATTTCTTCAAAAAAATTATACCTATGGTTCATTTTTTTAAAATAAATGTGACAGATCATGTGACTACGAGGATTAATTTTATTTTTTGCATGGGTGATTAATTTCAAGAGCCCTACAAAAATGATGGTTTGGATTATGAAAATGGATGTTAGGTGAGTCCATCTATTTTCATGGATGGTCATCTATTTTATGCATGGATGATCAATTTTTTACTGAGTTGTACTGCTTTTGGGGCACTTCACATTTTGCTAATCCAATCCATGATTAACCTAAGACCTGGTTGGATTAATCATAATCTTAAGTAAAATGAGGATCTTATTACTATTATTCGGTTGTGCTTGGATTAAGGATTTGCTGAGGGAAAAAAAATAATAAAAAATTAATGAATCTGACAGTCTAAATTTAATTTTTTAAAATTTTTTTGTCTGCAAATCTTACCCTAAATCCTTGATCTAAATCCAACCTTAATCTATTTTATGGAGAAATCATACTTAGGTGTTTGGACTAACTTATAAATTTATCCATTTTAAATAAATTTTGTTAGAATTCTTCATTTTCTTCGATCTTTGATAAATTGAGCTGAAATCTTAGATTAACGTGGAATGGTGCCGAGATCGAATTCCTACTGAATTTGGAAATATAATTCCAGCTTTGATAAGTGATCAAGAATCACATTCCTGTTCAGTCTATCACATTCTCATGGCCCTCGAAATCATTTAAGAAAGTTGGAAAATATTTAGAATCCAATCTTTTACAGTCCTTTTCATCTGTTTGAAGGGGACATTTATAATTGTTTAACTTCATTTTATAATCTTCACTCTTTGGTCCCCCAGCACCCTCTTGTTGAAGAGACAAAAATAGTAAACTAATATTAAATTTATTTCTTTAATTCCTTACATCTCTCCATAGCTCTCCACACATTTTAAATGACTAACCCTCTCATGAAGCTATCCACAAGGAATCATAACCCTTTTTTACATGCGGTTGCATTAGGAATGATACTAGAGTGGGTTCGATTTACATATTCTATCTCCAAATGTCGACAATAATGTGTAATATTCCCTTTTCTGCTACTGTACCCGTCTAGAATTAGTTTTGGTCTATCATCCCTGAATCCAAACAGAGACTGGATTTTGTTGGCCCGGCGGGCCACTTTCCCTTCCTTTCCTCCCTTTTCCACTTGTTTCAATCAATATAAAAAAATAAACTTACAAATATATTGTTTAAGAACTTAAATACAACGTAAAATTACTTCTGTTGGTAAAAAGAGTTGAATCTTAACTATAAAGTTTGTGCAAATTTTATTAGCATCAATAAATGCAGAATTAGGGCCGAAAATGTGAGGCAACGGGAGACTAATATTGTTCCCAAATCAAAATTGGTCAGGAATTCAATCTATGTTACCAATATCAACTCTACAGGGTACATGGGCAAAAATTGGGGAAAACACATTCCTCTCGATGGGCCGGATCCCAGTTGGAGGGCGGAAATTGGCATATCTCTAGGTGGCATAGTTTAATTTGTTTAAAATTGATTTTTTTTGGTAAAAGATGTTTCCATATGTTGCTATTGCACGATTCAAT
>BRYF01000008.1:4432500-4435000 GCA_030159135.1 Actinidia polygama
TTAAAAGTCACACTCATATCTTTCTAATAATATTAATTTTATAAAAACTAAAATTATAACTTAAAAGTTATTCATGTTTTTAAAAGTTTTCATTTTTTTTACCTTTTTCAACTTAAAAATTCCAACTTTACCCTTTAACTTTTTAATATTTAAATATTTATACTATCTATATTATTTGTACTTTTTATTATATTTTATAAAAATATTCCAAGCGAAATGATAAAGGTTGGATCTGAGTTATATCACAAGAGTCGTTAGTGTTACTGGCCATTCTCTAGTCGCTAATGACACTGGCGACTAGAGGATCGCCAATGACACTGGCGATTATAAAAAATGCGTTAGTTCCTTAAATAAGTTTTGAATCGCGTTATTTTCTAATATATTTTTTTGAAAACGCGATATAAAACAAAAAAACTCGTCAAGTCTGTTTTATGAAAACTTATACACCAATTAGTCTTGTCAGTGGAAACACCAACTTCTCCTACTGAGCTCGAAAACAATCTCTTTGAAGTCCAACACTACTATAACGGGCCGGGCTTTTACAGATCTCGATCAGGGCTTATGCAAGACGATCAGGGCCTGTACTGTCTCATGCCCACACGCTCGGGCCGAGTGAAAATTGAAATTTCGAATTAGACTTTTGTAGAACATTCTACAAGCTAGCTTTCATTTCCAAAACTCATTTCCATGAAACTGAATTCTTATAAAATCATAAAGGTCTGTTTGATTATAAACAACTAGTAATTACATGTGACCACATGCAAAAAAAAAAAAGAAAAAAGATTACTTTTAGACATATTCGTTAGAGTTTTATAACTTAAAAAACAGATAAGATATAAAAATAAGATAAAAGATATATTGTATTCATATACGAAGAGATATACTGCTACAAAAAATAAAAAATAAATTAAAAAGTATAATAATTTTAAAAAAATATTGCTAGTTTGGAAGAAATGAAGGAGAAAGAAATGTGTATTTTAATCTTTTTTGTGGGTCCCACTAAAAATTAATTCAATGGGTAAAACATATGACCAGCTTTAAAAAAAATTTAGCCACTAGATCATAACTTATGTGGGGCCCACATATTTGAAAAGAAGAAAGTGATAATTTTGGAGGAAAAAAATAATTTCATGTGGAATCTCAGTCGTTAAATTAACTCAAATGAATTTCAACCGTAGATGGTGGAAGATAGTTTTGAGATTTAAAATGATTTATCGTTTATATTATAGATTTATTTTTTGGAATGCATTTGGTTATAAAGAATCTTTTGTAAGAAAATGTTTCATGCGAAACAAAAGCAAAGGAAGTTTCAAAATTTTCTCTTTCTTGCATTTTTCACCACTTTCATGCTTAATCAAACATAGCCTAAGAGAAACTGTTAGAAAATATTTACGATAGTTATCTGAAACTCTAGCATAATTTGAAAAAAAAAGTCAGAATTTATTGAAAAACATTGTAAAAACTCTCAATTCATAATTTGTACTATATTTTCATGCTCTCAAATTTAATTTTGAAGATTAACGCTTAAATATACTTGTACGTTTCTATAGATTTTGCATAACACAAATTTTTAAATAGATCGTGAATAATTTGTATTTCTATTCTTAAGGTAATTAATATTTAATAATTTCTCTTGCAAATGTTTTAATAGCGTTTCACGGTTTTCTATTTCTTATATTATATTTAGATTACATTTTCTGTGTTGCGTGTATTGCAGTGGCGGATGCAGGATTTTGGTTTAGAGGGATCGAAATTTACATTTTTAATAGACATTTAGATAAAAACGTTTAGGGGGGGCAGTTGTATATAATCAATAGCAAAATAGTTAAAATTAACAGAAAAAATTAAAAAAAATTAAAAATTTTTTGGGGGGGATTTTTCAAATGTTCGGGGGTGGCCCCCGCCCGCCCCCGGGACCGCCACTGGTATATTGTATCCCATTTCTTTCCTATAATGGTAACTATCTTAAAAACAATACTTATGCATCATCCCCTTTTTTTTCTTTTTTTTCTTTTTCTTTTGATAACCCGGTATCTCGCCTAAAAGAACGACTAACCTAGAAAACCAATCACACTACTCATTAGCGGGAACCTAATTAAAACCGGGGTAAATACGAGACAAAACTGGGGTTGCTCGCACATCATCCTTACAAGTTGCAGACAAAATAAGGGTAAATAATGAATGGTTAAGTAAGAAACAAATAAATCTTTGTCCTAATCCTGCCCAAACATTGGTTAGGCTTGTGAGGGGTCTTCTAAGTTTTTATTATATGCAGAAGAAACAACGACACTTAACCTATATGAGAAAATTTCAGAATAGTGTATTTAAGTTTTTATTATATGTAGAAGAAACAATGACACTTAACCTATATGAGAAAATTTCGGAATAGTGTGATTTAATTATTCATTACGACGGAGATGTATTTTTTATCTTCTAGTGTAGAGATCAACTCATATTGAAATGTTTCAATTTTTAAATAACACTGCTACAATTTTCGAAT
>BRYF01000008.1:4475000-4482500 GCA_030159135.1 Actinidia polygama
AAATTTCTTTTTTATTGCAACCGATATTGTGTTATTCATGGCCCATGTTATTACTACTCAATGACAAAACTCCTTAGAATCATAATGGACCATATTACGCCCATATGACAGTTTCAATTTTTAAAATAAGCAATTACATTTAAATAGTGATTTTTTCTCATTTCTTATAAATGTTTGTTACTCATTTCATTTTATATTACTGGTTCATTTACCATTCTGAACACCTCAAAAAATTATTTATAGTTTATAATTTATATTATTTTTGATGATTTTAAAAACTTTGTATTAAAAAATTAATTGAAATCTTTTGATTGGTGTTAAAAATTAAAAGAAAATTATTCACGACAATGTATTGGTTCTTAATTCGATTAAAGAGCTTGAATATTCAAAATAGACTAAGGACGGAGAGAGTATTCAATAATAACACTAAGGCTTCTTATTGAATGGTTGATGACGTGGTATCACTGCAATAAATTTTTTTATCAGAGCTAATATACAGAAAAAAATATCACTACAACGGTGAGACACATCATCATTGTTACATGATATTATAATTTAATTATAAATTATTATATTTACGTAATGAATCAACTATATTAATATTAACATGATAGTTGTTAATTGATCGGTGGAACTCCTAAATATCACCATACGGAACAACAATGGATAATCAACAGTTGGCTTCACTTGTAGCCATAACACTAACTGTGGGGTAGTAAGTTTATAGAACGATAGAAGGAAAATCGAAGATAGACACCAACGGAGATTCTCCGACTGATATGGGATGCTGGCACCTGGCAGGGGCTCGTCGGCGACCTGGCTGCAGCATAACAACAGTGAGATCGGCTGCCGGAGCTGTTTCTGAAAAACAGCTCTCTAACGGTCAAGTAAGATGACCGGAGTTGTGATTTCTAGAGAGAGAAAGAGTAAGAATGTTCCGGTTCAAGGTCGCGTACCTTTGCGAGAACAGTGATTCCCGCTTATGTAACCTAGCTCGATGGGTACCTTAATGCGCCAACGGCCATGTCAGTGGGTGGGTAGTTGACTCTACCATGCCTCTACGACACAACTGGTAGCTCATTATCGTGTCGTCGGCCTCCTTATTTGGGTATGGGGGCTGTCCATGAAAACCTTGCCGTGCAAGTTTCCTTCCATCCCCTGTCATCCCTTGGTATTCCAGTCGCCCATTGTCCCTGTTCCGAGCTCTGGCGCAGTCATCGCTACCATCCTGCTTTACAGCGATAGTCTGATCATGACGGTAGTCCAAGCCCGGACTGAGTTTTACTCTGATAATACTCTCACCGAGCTCCGGCATAGAGATCCACCAAACTTGCTTCATAGCAATGCGCCCGGAGAGACTCCCTACCCTAGTACAGTTACGAGTCAGCGTATCTACACTGCACTCTAGCGCAGAGGACCGTCGAGCCTGCTAAGTAGTGATGCTCCTGCGGTGACCCTCTGTCCTAGCGTGGCCAGACTCTGTCATTGTATATTTTGTCCCCTTACACTAACTCATAGGAAAATCTCCTAACCTGACCACAAATATGATTCTGACATAGATTGTCTGATTTTTTTTTAAATGTGATTTAATTATGTGACTATTATGGTTCGATCAATTTGATTTTTGAAGTGAATGATTTTATTAGCGATATATAGGAAACCTTGCTGATCTAAATCGTTAAAACATTTTAAAATTCTAAGCACTATCGTATTTTTTCGAATTCCATGACTGAATCGTCCTTGTCTCCCCTATCCAAACATGAGAAATGCTACAGTGATCGTATTTGTTACCGAACGCACCAAAACGACGTCGTTTTGGTGTATTCGGTCGTCGTTTTGGTACGTTCGATAACAAATGCAATAATAAATATGGTGAGCGTAACATTGCTCATCCAAACATATCATGTGCGTATAGTGCCACATGGGATCATTTAGACTCGCTGCTATTCTAATCATTGAAAAACAATGCCCATTTGATTCGAAACATTAGCCATTGGACTGGATTATAAATCTCATTCTCCGTGATCGCATTTTTCATATTTAGGACGAAACAATTGGTGAGGAATTAAATATTTTTACCATTAATCCCTATAGTTTTACACAACTTTCACTTTGGTCCTTATAGTTTTAATATGAACAATTAAAATCTTGAACTTTTAATCTAGTTTCAATATAGTCCTCCTATCAATACCCTTTAGCAATTTAGATATAGAGGAAGCTTGTGAAAACTCACGTGACTATTTTTAGGAATCAAAGTAAAACTTTGACCAAACTACAAGGACCAATAATCACAAAATTATCCTATAAAAAGATCCATGTGAACCTAATTTTTGGGTATATTCTTTTGACAAAGACTTTTGCAGAAAAACTAAAATATAAGGCTAATTTGAAATTAAGATATTTTAAATTCTTTTCATAAATCCATCGAGTATGTTTGGATCATGAATGGACCAAATAATTTAAAATCAAGGAAAAATGCTCATTGAATTTCAAGAGCAAAATGAAGGACACATCTCTCTCCTCTTCTCTCTCTCTCTCTCCCCTCTCTCATCGTCTCTCTCCTCTCCCTCTCATCGTCTCTCTCTAAAATAGTGTTAATTGAAATCCATGTAAATACAATCTTTTAAGAAAAATTGAAATTTGGGATTTGAAATCCTTAGGTATTTGAAATATATGAATTTCAAATCCATATATTTGAAATTCACATATCCAAACGAAATCTGAAAAATTTAATTGTAGATAAAAGTAGATAAAAAGTAAGATTCCTGAAAAGAAAAAAACATTGTATTAATTTTTTTTAAGATAAATTTTGAGGGAGAATAAATCATGGTGAGAAAGCTAAGGTTAAAGATCCCAACAAGTGTTTTGCTAACTCAACAATAAAAAAAATAAAAAAGCAAGAAATTATAATTTTTCATTACTTTCCTTTTTTTGTTGTTGTTGTTTACAACTCAACGATTAATTAATGAAACTTCCTTGGAATAAATGTACGAGGTATGCATATCATATATGTCAACTAACTTTGTCCTCATCCCAATCGAAGTCTTTCTCAGACAAACGCCCTTGAAAAGAACTCGCCATTTTTTTCTTGCTTGTGAATCGTTAGTTCTTGTTTTTCTTCTCTCTCTCCAATAATTTTGTCAAATGAAAGAATAATATCTTCTTAGAAGGACAAAATCAAGGTACTATTGCATGGTCCTTGTAAATAATACCACTTCTCTTCTAGATCTTCTTAGATTGATAATTAATTCTAGATTCTTTTACAAGACCATGCACTTATAGCATAGTCAGCACATCCCTAGCTAGCTAGGACCATATGAATTCAAGGCTAATAGATTAGTCAAGAATGAATTTATTTAAGGTTAATTGTGTTTGGATTAAAGGGTTTGTGGAGGATAAAGAAAAAAGTTAAATGAAGCTAACGGTTCAGAGTTAATCTTTTTTCTTTACTTTTTTCCCATTTTAGGTATACCTTTCAAGTGTCGACAAATTAATAACGGGTCGAACATGGTATTTTACATTATTTAGAGCTTCCTTCCAAAGGCTCCACCGGCTCAACGACTCCTGATTAGTCTCCAATTTGGAAACTTTCGGTGACAACATGGACTAGTAGAGATACACATTAGGATCCACGGTTTAAAACTATCAAGAGAGAGAGGTAGAGTAAGGGAGAGATTATTGTGGTACATCTCTTTTTTTCTCTTCTATGTTGTGTTACCCAAGTCTCTAAATGTGGGTAAGCCAACACAAAATACTTAGAATGATTGGTTTAAACAATAGAATCTATCATTTTTTTATTTAAATTATAACTA
Source organism: Actinidia polygama (assembly GCA_030159135.1). Classification (NCBI taxonomy): domain Eukaryota; kingdom Viridiplantae; phylum Streptophyta; class Magnoliopsida; order Ericales; family Actinidiaceae; genus Actinidia; species Actinidia polygama. The sequence goes on from BRYF01000008.1 coordinate 4,478,813, forward strand.
ACACGTGCACGCATGTTATTTATTGACTGATATAGAGCATTGTACTAAAAGCATCAAATAATCTCTCTTCGGCTATGAGCCTCTGCCACTCTTAATGGATGTTGCCACAACTTTAATTTTTGTTGAAGGCCTGGTCAGAGGGAACTATTAAAGTTTGGACCCGAGTCTAGTTTGGATTTGTACCAGATCACAAAAATTGGTTTCCTTACCAAATCCCTTAACTAGGTTTCTCTATTGGGTTATTGCTAGCCCAATTGCCAGACTCTTTTTTCAAAGCTAGGCTAAGGTCCTTGCTCAGCTTATTAGTTTTGGGGTATCTTATAATTCTAAGTAATATGCGTAAGCGAATTAACTTACTATTTGAACTGAAATTGAAAGACGGGAGGGTGAATCCGTGTACTAAACTTGTTAGAATCCTTCCCAACGATAAACAACACTATAATATCGAGTGTTGCATTTGTTTCACACTTAACCTTTCTTTTTAGTGTGTAACTTCGATGGACGAGAAAGAGAGAACAATTAGCAGAGAGGTTTCCTTTTATATATGTTGTGAATGGTTTTAAGTGAAAATAACCACCACCACCACCACCCTCATCTTATCCTTATTGTGATTAATTAGGGCAACAGATTCATAGATTATGAGTCATATCAATACGAGTGACCCGATCCCACCTGACCTCTGACCTAACCTGACCTGATATCCAATAAGGTACGTACCAGGCCAAGACCAGGATTTCGATGCTTAGATTTCATTATGTTGATTATTGTTATAGATTTTTTAATTTCTAATTTTTAATTTTTTTTAATAATTTGAAATTCATTTATTCACGTGCTATTATTTAATGAGTGTGTTAAACTTTTGGATTGGTATATATTAGACCCAACAAGGCCCAATATCTCCATAATAGAATTTATATGTTTACATCCGTAACATCTGGGGCCAATACACCATCCAAACCTCATTCTCTAGGCCCAAGTTTGGCCAATCTTTTTTTAAAGATTTTTTTAGTTGATTTGATTTTTGAGTTTTTTTTTTGTCTCTAGTGAACTTTGTTAAGTTTTTAATCAAAATTTTATAATTTTTTTTACGAGAGAAGTCTAAAAATGTACTGTAAAAGTTTTCATCTAATTTGAAAAAGTTTCACTAAAGAGAAAATAAAATTATTTTTACTCCACAAATTATCTATTTTTTTCTTTTAGTGAGTTTGTTTTTCAATTTTGAATAATTTTTATATATTCGTATTCTTCTTGTCAGAACCGAAAAAGTACAAAAAATTGATCAAATGGTTAAAAAATTTTACTTAAGAAAAAAACACTCAAGAATCAAAGCAGCTAACAAATTTCAAAAAAATCTAGGCGAAATAGGCCTTTTAAAACTCACTTAAGCCTTTAAATTCTAACTCTAATAGAAAACTAAGTTCATTCGCTAGTTAGATGCTTTTGATTGGCTTATGCTTAAGAAGATTATGTCCATGCACAATTAAAGTGAATGATATCATGCCACCTATGAGACGAAATATAATAACAATATATATATATATATATATATATATATATGGGGCCGGATTTGGAGACCAAGTTTTGACACAATTTTAGACATTTCATCCTAACCCTTGAAATCAGCCATGTCAAGGGCTGAGATTACAATGGAGTAAAATTTCAGAATTATTAACACGACGTAGTTTTGATAAAGTTCATGAACACTTTAGAAAAATTTACTCCATTGTAATCTCAACCCTTGATTTCAAATGGTGGGATGTAGTGTCCAAAATTGTGTCAAAATTTTTGTCCCCAGATCCGTCCCCTATATATATATATATATATATATATAATTTTGACATCTGATATTGGAATAATTTTACCTTAAATCTTATAAATTATTAAAGTAATAGTCCTATATCGCTCGATTGTCGAATGACATATTAAAATAATTTTTCCTTAAATTTTATAAATTATTAAAGTAATAGATAATCTCACATCACTTAGGTGTAGAATGAGTTATAACTTTATATAATTTTGGGATATCTCCACTCAATAGATTAAGGTTTTTAGGTCGAATTTAAAATTTAATAAGATATCATAGCGACACCCATTTCACCCGCATCCAAATATATTTTTAATAAAAAAAAAACACGACCGTCTTAGTAACAACACGAGGAAAACTATCTAGAGACAACCCCGAAGAAAAATATCTCGTAGGCCGAAGTTGAGACAAACGTGAGTCCCATCGTCCGAAGATTCCTCGGCCATGAACTGCCAAATCGACCCCCTTGGAACCTTTTTATCAGCAACTGATCTATCCTTTCATGGAGGCAACAGTCCACTGGTTCATGGCTTTTTGTGTATGATGAAGCATTTTAATGTTCTATTATGGTGGTGGTTCAGATATTATATTTCATCCAGTACTATGTTGGTTCCTATTTCTACATAACATGGTACGACTGTAAGACTTCTCCGTACCAACAAATCAACTCTTTCTTCACAACATCTACCTACCTGTGTGTTGTAGTACAATAATTACTTGGAAAGCCAAGTTTAGCCTAATTTTGTAAATTTTTAAATGATTTAGTTTTTAAGTTTTTTATTTTATTTTAGTGATTTTTTTTATCGTTTGATTAAAATTTTATACTTTTTCGATTTTTCTCGACGAGAACAATCTGAAAATGAAAAAAGTCAATAAAAACAAAAGATTTTACTAATTTATCAAGTAAAAATAACTTTTTTTGGCTTTTAGTAAACTCTTTTTTTTTGTTTTTAAATTAGATGAATATTTTTATATATTTTCATATTGTTCTCGTCTAGAGGAACCGGAACGGTTAAAAAGATCACTAAATACAGAAAAAAAACTCGAAAACCAAAGTAGCTAAAATATCTAAAAAAAGCTAAATCAAATTGGGCCTAAGGCATCGTGTGGCAATGCATCAAGAACACCCAATATTCTCGTCTATGTATGAAATTGGCCGTCTTCTATTTGTCTTAATTATTTGGGTAAAGGTGGGCTACATGTGAGGGTTCTGTGCATTCACTCCTAATTTACTGATATGATAAAACTGTTCATCTTGTATGATTTATTGACGAGATTATCAATTTTAAAAATCAAATTGTTCCACCATCCGTAATCATATGATGATCGTTTTTAGAATATTAAATCACACTATCACGTGATTCCGATATCTTGTTAACTTGATTTTTTTTCTTTTTTCTTTTTTCTTTTTGGCTCAAATGATATGCTCAACTAGGACTAAAAAATGAACAATTTGTGACGCACCAAATTCTCGTAGCACCAGTGTTGTTGACCTATTGGCGCAGCACCCAAGTCCATATATATTATTCACTAACGTTATCTCCCATTATCCCTTAACGCCATACTTCATGAAAAAAATAAAACCATTGCAAGTTTGCAATGATGCTATTATTATCGATGACATATGGTATCCTTACTCGGTAACAAATTACCGTATAGATATAATGATATCACTGTCCAGAGATAAAGGCACGGGGGAGGGGAAGGCTTGAGGTTACCGCCACCTCAAAATTCTTAAAGAAGTCTTAATTTTACAGTAATATAAGTTACTGATATTGTATCTTATGTATTTCTTTGTTTAATATATATACATTCGCCTCCTTAAAATTATTTTTTTACGGCCGTCTCTACACGCCGTGAGTGATGTAATGAAGTTTTACTTTT
>BRYF01000008.1:4590000-4592500 GCA_030159135.1 Actinidia polygama
AAGAGAGAATGAGGTCTTCGATTCTTTATATAAAACCAGCTCGAGGAATTGTCACAGTCGTTCAGGTAGGCCTGAGGGGGGCTTGAGACTTGGTGTGCGACTATGGTATGGCTTAAATGCTACGTCATGGATGGATCAATAGATGTGGTCTAGAGGCTACGTACAAAGTATCATCAGGTGTTGGCTTGAGTCGTTAAATCATCGTAGCACTCGTGAGTCTTTCTCTATAGCCAAGGTAAAACTTGAATGAGAATATTCTCCTTACGTGATCCCTCGATGACGTGGATAGCGGTTTTCTGAAATCATGGAAGCTTTAGATTCTCTTTGTGGTCCTCGGGGGAAATAGTTGCTCTCCGTGTAGTCTATGACGTTCAGGTGCCACATGGTATAAAATCATTTGTGCCTTGGCATTCAAGTTAACTACCTGAAGTATAAATAGCAACACTTAGTACATTTTGCGTAAGGAATTGAGTTTGGGATACTCTCATTTCTGGCTTTACTCAACTATTTGAGTTTTTTCGTTTTTTTGGAGCAAACGAAGCCTAAATTCACTCAATATAGAACTGATATTATATGTGTGTGTATATAATATTTTTGGGACCGTGACCGGGTGGGGATTATCTGAGAAACCCAGTGGGGGAGTTTTTAAAGAAGTGAAGTTGCTAAGCAGATATGAAATGGGCCTAAAGACTTGGGCAGATTGGTTGCAGACCCATGTCAATCATACCAAGACAAGAGCAAATTGTTTTTTGTTAGCATATCATCTACTCACCTTAGGTATAGTATTTATAACTTGCATGTACAATGAAAAATACCCAAAAAATAAAATGTTGGATCAGATTTATTCTAAATGGGACACAAAGTTAGGTTTAGGGCAAGTGTTGTGGCTTCTCCAATTATATGATCTGAACCGTTCACGTTATAGGACTTAATGAGTAGGTTATTCACAAAATAATCTAGTTTATTGGACATTTGTAATCATATAATCATATCATATTTGTCCTGAAAAAGTTGAACGGCAAATATATTTTTTAAAGTAAACTGAATATGTTTTGATCATATAGTTACCAATGGCTGATGAACCTATATTTTTGCACGAGCGAGCCCTAGAAATGAACGATTTTGATCAGATCTTTGAGATTGGAGCGAGCTCTCTAGGATGTGGGTGGCACGGTGCTAACCTAAGAATCTACACCAAACACTTTTTTGGCTATTTTTTGGGATACTTGTTTCTGAGTATAGAACATTTTTGACAAACCAAGCCATACATGTTGCAGGGGTGAAGAATAGGGATGGGTGCAACCCCCAATTGTTACAATGAAACAGAGCCAATTTTTGAGGAGAGGTATTGGGGAACCCTATCAAACCACAAAATGATGCAAGTGGTGGAGGAAACAATTGATGGATTGGAAATGAGAGGTGTGAAGGTGCGTATTCTCAACATAACACAGCTTTCAGAGTATCAAAAAGACCATTCATTAATTTACAAAAGACAATGGGTGCCTTTAAAAGAAGAGTAACGGGCAAACCCTATGAGAGAGGAGAGAGGAGAGAGGAGAGAGGAGAGAGAAGAGAGAGAGAGAGAGATCTGTAAAACTTGTATAATATACTTGAATTCAAAAGTCCAAAAAAGTGAAAGTCTTAGAGAGAAGAGAGTAGCTGGGGAAAATGAGAAGTTTTCTGTGAACATAGACAAGTTCTCCACATCTATGAGTAACAATTTTCGTATGTCCGCAAAGTTTTAAATCTCGAACGATATGTTATGATAGGCAAATTTGAATCTATGTTTATCTTTATCTTTTTGTTGTATTATCCCGAGATTATAGAATCATAGTTTATTCCCTTTTGTATATGTATACCAACATTACACAAATAATAATATATAGCTTTCATCTCCGTCTAAACTTTTCACGATACGTTAACATCGGCCGATACGATCTAATATAAGTTGATACATAGTGTTATTACCAAAACTGATACATTACTGAAACCGTAATTTAAAATCTTGCATTAAGCATAATCACATTGTCTAAAATCAGTATTTGGGTTTGGCCAGGCTTCAAAGATATCGGCCCAGGCCCTAGAAGGGGTCTGTGTTTGTCTTGACTTGGGCTTCGTCCAAGATGGGCAGTGGACCAGACCCATTCATAGTAGCCTAGTGGTAAAATCTCTTGATTGGATGAGATACCATAAAAGACGGTCGAGTCAAAAGTATCGACGAATGCCTAATTTTAAACTTGGGTTGGGGAGGCGAATGTATATATAAATATAAATATTTTAACTTCGAATGAAATACTAACAAGAAGTAAGATTTTATTCACTCACTTTTCTCAATGTGCCTCCCGTTCATGATCTAGAACCCTACGATTTTGCAAGATAGCATTTCTTAGAAACAAGTGTATGAAATAATAGTAAAATCAAAGTAAGATGAATGGGTATGATTTTTTGATATTTTTATTTTTTTCTTTCATTTAACAAATTCAACATCCAAACATAATAT
>BRYF01000008.1:4600000-4607500 GCA_030159135.1 Actinidia polygama
TCAAAAGTAATAGAGATCGGAGCAATTTTTAAAACTACTGATAAATTAGTTATATTTATTAGAAACTTCAGAGAAAGTCAGTGAAATTTACCCAAAAAATAAAGAGTGGGATCCATTGTAATTGTGTGTCGAATACTCGCATTCCATTCAAATTCACCCCTTTTGTGAATTAATAATATCTCCCCATATGGAGATAAAGAGGGCTAAAAAATGTAGGTTGTGTGGTATAAAATCCCAACTTTGGATTGCATAACAAACATGGGGTCACAAGCGACTATTTTACAATAGCATCATCTGGGAGAGCCTCCACGAAAGAGCTCTGGTCGATCATGCGACGGTGTAATTGCAGCATTTCCTTCGTGCCCAAAGAAACTAATAGATGCGCTCTTTTTATTACAAAAAGGGGAATAGATCAAGATGAATCTAAGGGTTGTCAATGGGCAGGGTCGGATTGGCCCAATCTATTTTTTATTGGGTCGAGCCGGGCTTGAGTCGGGTTAGATGGGTTTTGACTGGTCAACGGGTTAGGTCGGGATCGCTCATGGACTAAAAAAATGAGACCCTAGCACTGTCCACGGGATTTAATGGACTTGGGCCAACTGGGCTGGCCGGGCTTGGCTTGGGCTTACGGGCCTTTAAATATATTTTTTTAAATATATTTTATTTTAAATTAAAAGACAAAAAATATTAAAGATGAAAAAGTTAATGTGTAATTACATGAAATCATCCATAGATATTGATTTTTTATATATAAAATATTATAAAAAATTAATGAATTTGAGGTGGGTCACAGGCCGGGCTATGGGCCGAATCACGAGCCGGATCTTGGGTCGGCCCACGAACTTCAACATTGGATCCAAATTCAGCCCATACTATCCTAGGTTTGGACTTTCTGAGCCATGGACAGAGGCTAAAGTCCGTTAAGCCAAGCCGGAGTCGGATCATAGACCACGGGTGATTTTTTGATGACCCTTAGATAAATCCCTAGTAGGTCTTGAAAACCTCCCATTCCTCATAGGAGAATGATCCATAGAGATATAACTTGGGTAGAAGTTGAAAATCTCCAAAACGAAGCTTTCAAAAATATTTTTTTTTAGTTTTTTAATTTGTTTTTAGCTTATAAGCAGAAGTAGAAATTGTTGCTAATAAACTCTGTCAAACATGTTTAAATCTGTGTTTGTTGGACTTTCTGACGAGACTGATTAACTAATGCATTTTTTCATATGTATATATTACATTGTAAGATATTTTATGCACGTATAAATTTCTTTCATATATTGGCTAGTCGGGGACGAGGGACTTGTCACGCGACTACGATTGTACGATAAATATTGAACTAGGTTAGAAGAGTATCATGTTTTTTCATTTGCAATTACATAGCCTTTTTCTCCTCTCGACTTTCCCATTTTTCACTTGAAACACATACTATAGCATTAGGAATGAGTCATGGTCTACTGAAAACAGGCTTGACAAGAAAGCTTAGGAATTAGTCATTTGTGAATGGCTAATTTTCCAAAAATGACAAGTACACTATGGTAGGCCAATTCACTGGTTAGTCAATTTTTGTTATCATGTTATGGAAGGTTGATGTTTCATTGGATTGTTCTGGTTCTTATACCGACACCCATCAGGCGAGAGAAAAGGGATAAATTACATTATATACCCTTCCATTCTCATTCAAGTTTCACTTTTCACCTTTTACTTTTAATTGGATCAGTCAAACTCTCATATTTTAGACTAATTGCTAATGTGGTCATTTTGTCAATTTTTTAAATTTAAATTAGTGATAAAAATAGAGTCAGTTGACCCTTAATTCAACGACATGTCAATAAAAGGGCCACAATGATACGTGACTCATGGGATGAGCGATTCATCATCACAATTAGAAATAGAAAGTAAAATTTAGGTAATAATGCAGGGGGTACTGAGTGTAATTTATCATAGAAAAAAACACTCGCCCAATGATGTATTTTTTCTATCAGTTGGGTCCCATATCACTAATTTGTGTCTTGATTGCATAATCAACATGATGTGGATTCTCTAGATTTGGATTGGATTTCCCAACTAGTGCAATTTGGTGAGATCTTGACAATTTTCAAGCTGGGAAAAAGGCAGCTAGTAGTGGAGAAACTTTTATGATTTGGACAAGTCAAGAACTCAGAGTCAATTAATAGAGGGTTATAAGTTGTGTATTTACTCATAATTAAAGCCACTAAAATGACTATATGAGCAGTGATTTCACAATCGTGCTAATGTTATAATTTGACAAGATTGATAAGAAAAAAAGGTACTTTAACAAAAAGGTACTCAACAGTGCAAAATCTGGTACGACAGGTGCTTTCATATCAAATTTTAGCACGATCAATGTTCAACTATTGAATTCATAGATTGAAGATATTACTCCACAAATATGTCATATTATATATTTTTTTATTTTAAGTCATTGCACTTCAATTATTTTAATAATTTATCTTTGCCAAAAAATAATAAAATAAAAATAATTTTAAAAACATTCCCAATATATAGAATACACTCAATTAATTTTGAGCTTATTGTCGTGATCATAAATATCTAATGAGGTCATTTCGAAGGATATAAGGGAGTTCTGAAAATCGAATCATACGGAAAAATGGTGATCGGGTTGAAAAATAACACGATCATATGTTGAGGCTTATATTTTAGTAAGTCTCACCGCATGAGTATGCACTGGACAAAATATATTTTACCATAACATGATTGATAACAAAAAATAAATAAAACATACCATCCTTAAGTTTTTATAAACAAAAACTACTGCCTTGAAAAGAGATTTCTCATATGAAAAGAGATGATTAATTTCTCTTGGTTTTGAGGACCAAATAATGAATAAAAATTTTACGGTACTCGAATTTAGACAATACAGATTTATTTGGTTACATGATCGACACACATTCAAGTAAATCTAAATCATTTATTTTAATTTCGATAAAAAAAATTGTCCAAATTCAGTAAAATAATACAACTATAATAAAGCATTAAAACGATGATTAAGGAAAAGATTAGTGGGAACAGACAGAGGAGTAATGATGAAGCAATGGAATAAAAGAAAAAAAAAAAGAGAAGGGAGGCAGGGTAGAGGACACAGTTGTAATGCACAAGAAATGCAATGCTGGTGGATTGCCATTTGCAAGCAACAAAGGCCTTTACCGTACCCGTATTTTATGACCAAAAAACAAGGTAACGTAGTCGGCAGGGGTCATTCAAATCATATGTACGTTACCCCCCCAGTTATTATATAATATTGCGAGAATCCGTCCTCCACAATTTCATCCACATATTATATACATTCAATATTATATTTTACTAGTATTCTCAGTTTTTTTTTATAGCTTAGTATCAAGCTCATTTGACCGACTAATTTAAATAATCAATCTTATCGTTCAAAGCGAGAGCCTATTTAAAGTTGAGACGAAACCCTGTATGAATTGACCAAATAAAAGAATTGATAGCACCCGAATAAGAGTTTAGCCTGATACCAAATGTTTTGTGAGCCCCTTGGTGACCAAGTTTACATCTACTACTCGCGCCAAGGGATTTTTTCTAACAAAACTCTTTAGATTGTAAAGTTGGATCATTGTGAGTTTACCCAGAGTTTATTCCGGTAATTCGAATTTTACATCTTTCAAAAATTGTTGAAGAGATTGTTCGTGCAAAAAAATAAAACTAATTGCACATTGGTGGTTATAATATCATAACACAGTGTGGTCTTCAAAGAAATGGATAATAAGTCTACTCTGAATTGTGTTTGTTGTCCAAATAATTGTTTGATATTCTGATTACCGATGTTCAATTAGTTTGATTGTATATATGATCTTCTCAACACTTCCATAACTTCAGTTGTTCAAATTATTGAGATGAACTCGTTATGGACCCACAACAGACCAACTCTATGATAAATTGAATCCCTCAACTTTAGAGAATCTTCCTCCAATAAATTATCAGTGACCCGTAAGCCCTCAAAATAGCATTTGTTTGGGCCTTTTGCACCTGGTTGGAAGCCCCTGTGAATTAACTATTGTTGGCCTGATGATCTAAGATTGCTAAATGAATTTTCTTTTATGTGGCTTGCGTTATTATGCATGGCTCATTAGGGTATGTAATTGATGTTATGTAAAGCGTTATATTAAATTCTACCATAACATTATATTTGAATGCGGAAATTGGCAGTGATGGTCTACTTAGACAAATCGCGATCAATTTTTTTTTTTTTGTATTTTATTCACTTTCTATCTAAAAGACGTGAAAAAGAAAGGAAAAAAGACAGTGTGGGTACCTATTTTTCGTTGATCTAACTTGAAAATAAGATATACCCCAACTTTGGTGTACAAATTGTAATAATATAGTCATTTTCCAAAAAAATAACAAAAACTTTTAGGCTGTGTTCAGATCAAAGAATGTTAAATCGTGTAATTTTTTTTTTCCTCATCTTAAATTCAAAATTCAAATACAGCTGTTTTAGTAGTATAGGTAGATATTTATGGATATGTGAAAACTTGGTCAATATAGCTTTTGTCATCGTTCTAGGAAGGGTGACGTTTGTCTGCCTTTCCCCACGTTCTCTCTCACCTACTTACTACCTATAAATACAGCCCCTTTCCTTTCAACTCTTCCCCACCATTCATCCCTTTCATGGCCTTTCTCTTTAGTTGACATTCAAATGCATCTATAGATATATGCAGATAGAGATGTAGTAAAGAAGAATCTGTAAAGCTCAGGAGGGATAGCGCCATGGGATAGTCTTCATTGTCTTCTATAGCGCTATCCATCCTGAGTTTCATGGGTTCTTCGTACTCTTTTCAGTCCTCTATGCTATGCCACGGCCATCACATGGGTGTAAAGGTAAATTTATATTCTTGATCTTCTATGCTTTTTATTCATCTTGCATAATATTTTCAAAATTTTGATAAGGCACTCTTAATCAGAGTTCGAGTTTGAGTTTTACTTGCTTAACAAAACTTATTTTATTATATTGTACCATCACTTGCTTAACAAAACTTATTAATAAGTGGGTTCATTTGATTGGTAAAGATATAAGGTTTAATTTCTCGGTAACACATTCAAATTTGGTGTATTTTGACGTGAAAAATAGTGTGAAAATCAACCGTATGATTATTTAATGATATTATTATTCTGGTAATTGTACGTGAATTATTTTAAATAGATTATTTCGTGAATCGGAGGCGGGGCATGCCTCTCTTTTTTGACTGAAGACCAACCTCAGTGGGCCGATCCGGGCGGCATACATTGTCAGGTGGAGAGTTTGGCTGCGACGGCTCTGCACATGTTAACCACAATTTAAATAAAAAAATAATGAATCCTGTTTAGATTAATAGCCGAGGCGAAACATCATTAAGAATATTTGCTCTAAGACCACTAAATAAATAATTTCTCTATTGGAATGATGGTTGAGACCTGAGGTTGACTCATTCCAAACTTCGTGCAAGCCACGGCCTGACCCGTCCATTCATGAAAGATTGTCCACAAACCGAAGCATGGACTTTGCACAATATATATCCTATCCGTACAATTACCTACTTTCGGATATTTTGTCTTTATACCTTTTAATTGAATTGATAATTTTATTTTTTTTGACCTTTTTTGAATTTTAGATAAAATTCAAATTGTATGGAGCGGAGAATAATTTTTGGAAAGTTGAAATTTTTAAATATAATATTTTTGACTCGTTATAAAGTTGAATTCCAAAAAAAAAAAAAAAGAAATGGATGGATGGATGCATTACATATTCGGTAGACTATAAGTATATTCACTTATTTAAGAGGTTGGTAAATATTACTCATTTTTGTTGTGAGTGAAGTCTCACATCGCCTAGATACGAAGGCATGTATCTCCTTATAAGTTCTTGGACAATCCTCACATTATAAGTCGGTTTTCAGGGTTGAGTTAGGCCCATATGATGCGTTGGTAAAATGGTAATATTCATCCATCTTTAAAGTCAATCGTTAGAATCGTGAGAGCATCTCCAACAATACTAGCTAAATTATAACTATCTCGTCATCTTTTACCCGCATGCTTCGACAATACTCTCTATTTTAACTCAATCCCTTTAAAATAGTGTTCTTTTTTACCATGATTAACAAGCAAAAATGACTAGTTTGCTACATATGCTCTAAAGATTTATATACAGATTATAAAACAAAAATGATATCGACAGTGCATTTTGTACGTAGAACTCATAAGTTTGCGAGTTCTATAACATGTGAGTACGTACTGTATTTCTTAGCAAAATTCATTATATAATGACCTAATGTATTTTATTTTTTTGTTGTTGAGAAAATGACCCCATGGTTCGTTCCTCACGATAAACTCGAACAACATTAGATCCAAAACAAAGGTTTTGTATCCATATAAACAGTAACAAATGATGTTTGATCCAACACAATTGCCATTAGGCCGACAATCCAACACTAGATCAGTGTAAAGGCCAAAGCCCAGAAGAAAGATAGCCCGTGCCAAGCGCTGGATGAGCTTGCCACAGAACTCACACACCGACACACGTGAAGATATTTTACGTGAAGCTGCATTCTAACCGTTAAATTGGGTGATATATAGCGTACTAGTAATTGTTTGTGCCCACGGAAAAAAAATTATATATTAAGCTTCCTCTTTAGTGAGAAATAAATTTTATAAATTTATTTAAATATTTATTTTTACTCAAATATTTTTATTAAAACTATTGGATAAATTAATTTTAATAAATATTAAAAAAATATAATTAAAGAAAATAATTTTTTTGTCTGTTTTATTTTTTATATTCTATTGTCTTTAGTGAATTTTTTTATCGATTAATCAATATTTTATACTTTTTCGCTTTCTCTTGATAAAAAATTTCTAAAAATATACAAAATTATCTAATTTAAAAGAAAGTTCACTAAAAATTTTTTATCTCCAAATTAATTTTTTTTTAATATATTTTTAGACTTTTATCGTAAAAATAACTAAAATAATATAAAAATTTTATCAAATAATAATTTTTTTTATTAAATACAAAAAAATAAAAATAAGAGAGAAAGAAAAGTGTGTTTCAATTAATTTTTTGTGGGTCCCACTAAAAAATTAATTCACTGAGTAAAACATATGCCTAACTTTAAAGGGTTTTGTCCATTGTATCATAACTTATGTGAGTTCACATCTTTGAAACGAAAGAAGTGATAGTTTTAAGATGAAAAAAATAATCTAAGGTGAAATCTCAGCCATTGGATTAACTCAAATTAATTTAAACCATAGATTGTGGGAGATAGTTTTTGAATTTAAAATGAGTTGTGCTTTATATTATAGTTTAGTAATTGCCCGTGCCCATGGGCACTACGTAAAAAAATATCACTTCTTATGTGTACTCGTTAGAGTTTTATAATTTAAAAAACATATAAGATATAAACGTTAAATAAAAGATACATTGCATGCATTATTTTCACCTCATCCGTTAGTATTCTATTCGAAATT
>BRYF01000008.1:4662500-4665000 GCA_030159135.1 Actinidia polygama
TAAGCGTCGATGACTCGATGGGAGTGAAATAAGAACACGGGAGGGAGGGAGAGAGAGAGAGAGAGACGGAGGGAGGGACAGAGACTTAAGAGTCACTGAGTTTCTAACTTCTTGATTGATTTGGGCCTTTGGGAGTTTAACATTCAAATTACGATATAGGTTCCCCAATTTAATACCCTTGTTTCATTGGCCCACAAAAGTTTTAATTATTATACTAAGACCCCAATTTTTTAGGGGGGGCAAATTTTATAAAATTTCTAAAATATAGGTAAAAAAAAAAATCCAAACTTGAGGGAGGGCAGCTGCCCCTCTGGGCACACATTCAATCCGCCACTGTACATGGATGTCAGTTGGATTACTGAAGAAAATGATCACTTTTTAATAAGTGGTTGTGTGTTTACAATTGGTAGAGGAACGGTCTTTTGAAGATCAAAGAAGCATACTCTCATTACAGCTTTGACTATGACAACCGAATTTGTGACCTTAACTTCTGGCAGCAAAGAAACAAAATGACTGAGAAATTTATTGTTAGAAATTTCAATGTGGCCTAAGCGTTACCAATATCTTTGCATTGTGATAGTGAGGCGACTATATCACGTTCTTGTAGCCAAGTGTACAATGGTAAGTCCAGGAAAATAGAACTTAGACATAATTATATGAGAAATTTTGATAATTGATAGGGTGATAACCATTGATATATCAATTCAAGTCAAAACTCAGCGGATCTTTTAACAAAAGGTCTTACAAGGGACTTGGTGTGGAAAACATCAAGTGGGATGTGACTTTTGCCCACTTAGTTTGATTATTCTTGGTGAAAACTCAACTCAACATGTTGATATTCTCAATCTCTTTAATTCAATAAAAAATTACACCATACGTCATAATTGGAAGCACTTGAAAGATTATTTCATCACAAGGTAAAGTGCTTGGACTTGTAAAATAAATGAGAATGAACTATTTAGTTCTCAATGAATCTTTCTGGTAGTTTTCAATAGATCTTTCTAGTGCTATTGTTACATAGGTATTTATAAGAATCTACCTACATCAGAGTGGAGGTAGTGCAGGGGCTAAACCTTAAAGCGCTCATAAAATCAAAATACCAACCCAAGTCCAATGCACGGATCAACTGATTTGGATATTTGCAATATTAATCGCTAGATGACCACTAGTTTAAAGATACGTCTACTATGTTGTCCTGATTAGTTTTGAAATATTTTACTAAGTGAGTGTTTGAAGTCGTGAGACACTATTCATATATGCATAAATCCTTATAAGAGAATTTTGAACACTTCTTCTATATTTCAAAAATAATGGAGGATTCTTAGATATTTTTAAAATATTAATGGTGTTAATTTTTTAGATTTTTTGTAAAGTTTTCGCCTTTAGAATACTCATTTGTTATGTAAATTTTGTTTCACATTCATTAGATAAGAAAAAAAATTCTTGTTTATATGTTGGAACATATTTAGAGTGTTAAATATAATTGATTCTAAAGTAGTTATGCTATGGTGCTTCGCACCATAAACCCGCATCACGCACGCCCGTAAGGTATACTCAATCACGGGTCATTCTATTTGGACCCAATAAATTTCACTCTAGCCCTAATTTGTATTTTTGATAAATTTCACTAATTTTTCTTGAGGTTTCTAACAATTACAGCCGCTTCTAATTTTTAAAATTGCAATGACATTCCTTACTTTTGACACTACTATCAAAATTTTCCACTAGGGTTAATTGTTTTTGGAAAACAATAAGAAGATTGCCATTAAATTTAAATATTCTAATTTTTTTTCTTGATACACTAATTAAAATGAATAAATATTTTTTTCTCAAAACACCATTTATTTATAAACTACTCCTTTTTTTATCAATAAGTAATTTTTTTAAAAAATAGTAATCTAAATAGTTTTCCTTTATAAGAATTCTTAATCAAAGTATACTTAAAAAATAATTTTGTTGTCCAAATTCATTACAAAAATAAAATTAATATTTTTTCAAGAAATTAGCTCCAGAAAAATCTTAATAATAATTTCAAAAATAAAAGAGATTAATGCTATTTAAAAAATAGTAGGGAGGTGTATGTATTTATCATAAGCTTTGAAGGGCGTTAAGGCTAGAGAGAAACTTTTGGTGTAATACCCCAACCCTAAATTAACTTTATTTTATTACAGAAATAAAAATTATTGAAATTAAATTTTAAGCTATTTAATATGTTTTGAGGTTAAATTATTAGATTCATAACTTTTGGGTTAAATTAAAAAGGATATTAAAGTTGAAGGGGCTAAAGTGTAATTTTATAAAATAATTTGTTCCGCTACTTGCGTTGCTTTTCATTTTCTTTTTGAAAGTCTATAAATGCAAACAGAGAGTTTGAGAAAGAAAGAAAAGAGACATGGGAAATAATTTCGTGTGGTTAAACTTCGATCATGAAAAACATGGATGTAGATCAACGGTAAGATGATGTTGGATTGGTGTAAAATTTTAGTATGATGATCATGAA
>BRYF01000008.1:4675000-4677500 GCA_030159135.1 Actinidia polygama
GTCTGGTCTATGTAAAATCGGATTTTACAATTTCCTTGATCGGATTGGATGCATGTCTATGACGTGCAAACTGAGGCTAACTTCCCAAACCATCTGGGGAACCTTCCTATTGTTTCACCCGGAATAATGGGAAGGGGAACGAGTAAGTGTGCAAGGCACGTGAATATGAATGGCTTGGAGACGAAGGTAAAGTCATTTTATACAATTTAAACTTGTAAGAAAAATCGAGAAAATCAAACTGACCAAAACATTCGGTTTGGTTCGTTTATAGCTGCTACCCTAGAAATTTTCAATTTCTAAAATGTAAAAATAAAAAATTTGTAGTTCAATTGAGTTTTTTCATGTACGAGGCAAATCAAATCGAATCGAATTAGCTACCTATTTACTACTAGATCTAATATTGGTCGTTCATATATATCACACATTCTTAATTTAAACTTGTGTGCGTTGACTATTGCTATTGTTATCTTCTTCTTTTTTCTGTCGCGAATTTTGAACTTCTTATAGTTTTACTGACACTTGTTAAAGTCTTTTTGGGATTTGTAAACTATTAAGTTTTTGATTTTGAACTAGTTAATTATTATATTTTGTGGTTTGAAATTTGAGGATTAAGTGGATATTTTTATGGTCACTTTTATTTTAACTAATTATTTTATAAAAATTAATTTTATCAATCTCTCTATTATATATATAAAAAAAAAAGCAGATGCGGAATGAATAGTACCTAGTCAATAATGGCCAAGAACTATAACAATATTAAATTTGTGGATTATTTTAACTAGTCTGATGTATTTTTTTTTAAAAAGATTTTATTAACTAAATTATTTAAAATAACTTTAACTTTTTGGCAAAGCTGATGTGGATGCTCCGACAACACCTCACATGGCGGTATGTGTAATGTCCCTTTTAAGCTCAGCTCAAGTACATCTAACATTCCCTAAACTGAATTTGGATGAGAAGGTGGAAATGGGGCTGGAATTTGGGGTATGGGGCCCCAACAATAGCTGGACAGAAGATGACAGAGATAATGGTATAATGGGCCCAAGAATTTGGAGAACCCAGCCCTTGAAGGGTTACAAGAAAATGTCCATATCCCAAAAGAGAAGGGTATCCCTTAGGGATGGCAATTTGACCCGAACCCGACCGACCCCTCCCCTCCCCTCCCCTCCCCTCCCCTCCCCTAATGGGACGGGTTTGGGGTCTCAATAAACGGGGGCGGAGCGGGTATGAAAAAAAAAATAACCCGATTACTAATCGGGGCGGGTTCAGATTTTATCCCGCCACCCTGAACCCGTCCCGTTTACCCCGATTAATATATAAAAAGATAAAATTACCTATATTTTTTTTAAAAATATACCATAATATCCTTAATATATATATATATATATATTAATAATTATATATAAAATATATATATATAATTAAAAAATAATTATCGGGGAGGGGAGGGGAGGGGGAGGCCGAACCCGCCCCGTTGCCATCCCTAATCCCTATGTGAATAGCTTACAAGATGACATTTTTTCTCTCAAAGGGTATTCCTTTAACCATATATTTTCTTGCATCTAGCTTGTCTAAAGTTTGTATTGTAAAGTACATATATAATTAAAAAATAATAATCGGGGCGGGGCGGGGGAGGCGGAACCCGCCCCGTTGCCATCCCTAATCCCTATGTGAATAGCTTACAAGGACCTTTTTTCTCTCAAAGGGTATTCCTTTAACCATATATTTTCTTGCATCTAGCTTGTCTAAAGTTTGTATTGTAAAGTTGCATATTTGTAGGTGTAAATTCACGATCGGGTCCTTGTAGTTTGATCACATCCTTACTTTGATCATTATAGTTTTAATATGAGTTTTAATGTGCTTCATATCTTTTCAAATCATTAACGGGCATTGACGGAAAACTACATTGAAACCAAATTAAAATTATAGAGTTCTAATTATACAAATTGAAACTATAAAAACTTAAGTGAAAGTTTGAACATTTTTTTCGCAAAATGTATAACAAGATTTCACTATTGTAGAAAAATTTATACATTTGAACAAAAAATTGCCTAATTATAGCAAAATTTACACAATTGTAAAAAATAATTGCACGTTTTGACCAAATTTCCACACTAATACCAAAATTAACAAATTATGCCAAGTGTACCAAAAATTTCAAACTTGTAAAAAGATTGCACAAATTGAATATTTTTTTAACATGGAATGTAGATCAAAAGTTGCACATTTATAAAAAAAATTGCACATTTGAAAAATATAAACTAATTTTAGGCGTGGTTTGGGTTAAATAGGGTTTAGGAAGTTTTTATGGCCTCATTTTGGTTCAGTAATTTTTTTATGTGATTTGATTTCCGTTTTAGTCAACATTTTTATTCTTGATCAAAATTTTATATACTTTGTTAGTTCTTCTCAGCGAGATGAATCCGAAAATATAACTTTTTTATCAAATTAAAAAAAAAAGTCCACTAAATAAGAAAATTATTATTTTTATCCTAAAAAA
>BRYF01000008.1:4690000-4695000 GCA_030159135.1 Actinidia polygama
AGCTTGCTGAACATAGCTGTAAAATAGAAATAGTGAGAACGACCACCGGAATTATTTTTGAGAACGGCTTTCTGACGATCAAGATAGATGACTAGTGGGTATAAAGTGTATGTAGAGAGAAAGTTTAAGGCTTAGAGCTTAAGATATTCCATACTTTTGAATGAGTAAGGACTGGCCTTATATAGCAGTTCGCCGCATATCGAGACGCTCCAATTGTCATGTCGTTGGACAGACTATAGCTCAGTGCGTGCCTGGATGCACTTACTGATGTGTTAGTGAGTAGATGGCTAACCCAGCCATACTCCTAAGGCATGGTTGGTAGCTAGCCATAATATCGCTGACGTCTCGATCCAAGCGTAGGGGCTATCAAAAGGAGACATTGTCGTGCAAGTCACCTTCTTTTCCCTGAGGTGCCTCAGGATCGTCGCTGACCGTTGTGTCTTGAACAAGCTTCGGCACAGTAAACTTGCCGAGCTTGCTATAGAGTGACAGTCCAGCAATAGTACTTGCCCTAACTCAACGAGAGCTAATATTATGTCTCGACTGAGTTTCGACGCAGTGACCCTACCGAGTTTGCTGTAGAGTAACAACCCAACATCGGTGCTTTCCAGAGCTATTAGTTGGTATTTTATCCCCTTACAAGTAGTTAGAAATAATATCAATCATTCTTTTCGTTATAAGGGTTTGGTAGGCATAACATCGTATTACCGGCATTTTATGGGGTTTATCCCGATCTCAATAAAATGATTAGAATTGTTCATTTATAGGGTTCGTCTATTAAATAACTGATGCAAAAGTTCAAATTAATCGAACATTATAACTACATTCTCATATCATATTTGCGCTATAATTTATACCCCAAATCATACTCGTTGTTTATTTTTTTTTCTAGACAAATATAATCTGATCATACGACTCATCAAGCCCTACATTATCTTATCTCAAAATGATGTGTTTGTAAATCTCATGTTTAGTTTGTCAATAAATAATTAGGTTGTTTAACTATTTGTTGGGATAAATAATTCCATAAGTATGTAATTAGCAATTCTATGATATCTAGATTTTAAGAAATGATACATTTGTACAGGTAAACTAGTTGTATTACTAATTGGTTGTGTTCTTATGTGTTTTGATCATCCTCTATTTATTAATTTTTTGAAAGTAAGCCTGACTGATTACTAATTTCAAGGAATATTGCACTTGATTCTTATTTTAAACAATTAAGGCATTTTAAAATCTTCAAATTAAACACAACAAAGGAAAATGTAATTCTATCAGAATTTTTATAAAGAAATTAACACTAAAATAATATATAGCTGTAATTCAAAATTATAAGCACAATGAGGAGTACTATTTTGTGTTGAAATAAAAGGTTACAAACTATCACATCATTCTGTTTGCAAATTCTTTTATAAATTTTCTATTTGCATCTCATTACTCAAACTAAGAGTGTAATCAGTTCAGTCGGTTCGATTTTGAAAAAAATTATAAATCCTGACCAAAAATTTTGATTCGTAAACTTGTGAAATCGAAACTATATTTCTCGTAGAAAAACCAAACCATTCAATCGAGGGATTCGGTTCGTTTTTTTTTTATTATCAATTTTTGGACTTCCATAAAAATATTCACTTAATCATCAGGTTTTAAACTATAAACTATAATAATTAACAAGTTAAAAATAAAAAACTTAATAGTTTATAAATTCTAATAGGACTTTAACAAGTGTCAACAAGACTTTAAAAAGTTTAACATTCACGACAAGATTTTTTTTTACTGATAATAGTAACAATTAATAGCCAATTAACACAAGTTTAGATTAAAAAATATGATATATATAGACGATTAAGATTAAATCTAGTAGTAATAACGATTTGGCATAGTACCAAACAAAATTGAACCAAAAATTTTTGATTTTAATATTTTAGAAACTGAAATCTCTAAAGTAGCAACTAAAAACAAACAAATTTTTTCCATCGTTCTTTTTTGGGTAAATTCGATCTTATCGGTTTTCCTGATTGATACACCTAACTAAAATTCAAAAAAATAGGAAGATGAGAGAGAGAGCATTGGTTGCTTGTGACTTTGTGAGGTCTGTGATTAGTCAAAAAGGTGCAAACTTTTTGTGAGGGAGGTGGTGACTCATGCAGGTCGAAAAACAGTAAATCCGTGTTCTTTCCGTGTGGATATATGCCTTTCACTTTTTTGGCCAAATGTACTAAAAAATCTACACTGGTCACCAAGGGAATATTGAAAATTAGAATTGAAAAATTAAGTATTAAAAATAGGTAATATTTGGTGTTTGTGGTGGTGGAGGAAATAGATGGACAGTGGTAGTGATAGTGGTTGTAACGAACCAAGTAGAGTGTTGACTTAGTCACTTGATAACTTTAACTACGTACTTATGGTTAAATTGTTAATAAGATTCTATAAGACTATGTATCAGACTAATAATTTTTAATTCATAAATGTGGGACGAAGTATCACAATTTACCCCTTTAATTGTCCGAGAACATCGCCGGATTGCCCAATTTTTTTGCCTTGGTTGATAATATAAGTAACCCATAAGCGGGCATAAGGTGCACTACCTTGTCCATGGGATAAGGGTTGGCTTTGAGTGCATCACCCTGTCCATGACTTTGATACCATTTGTAACAACTCAAGTAGAATAATGGTCGAACACCTTGATAGCTTTAACCACATAACTAAAATGCTCTACCTCGTCGGATTGTCCAAAATCTCCCTCTTGACTGGCGATGCAAGTTAGTAGGCAGACAAATGGTGCACTACCTTGGGGTCTCTACCCCTCCCTAGAGTCTCTACTCCTTTAATCACTCCATGGTACGAGACCAAATCAAGTAAAGTACTGGTCCAACAACTTAATAACATTAAACATATGACTAAAATACTTAAGGCCAAGTTATTAGTAGTATTCCACAATACTTTTTATATATCAAACTAACAATTCTTAACTCACTGACATAGGATGGGGTGTAGAGGTGGCGATGGGGGTGGTATCTATTATTACTGGTGGTGCAGATAAGGGACAGAGTCGGGATTTTAATTTTTTTTCCGGGGGGAGGGGGGGAGCATGGCACAGATTGGGAGCAGACATTAGAGTTAGGGGGGCTACCGTATTGTATTTATGTAATATATATAAAAAGGGTAGGTAGTATACTAAGGATTATGGCAGAAGTATGGGGGACATGGCCTCCACTGTCTACACACAACTCCGTCCATGGTGAAGATAGATGGATGGTAGTAGTGTGGTGGTGGCATTAGTGGTTGTGGTGGCAATGGGGGTGGTATTAGTAGTAATGGTGGCGGCGGTGATGTAGGGGTGTGGATGTGGCCGGGTGGTAATGGTAATATTGTGGAGTCATATTGGTGCATGTAAATGCTATAAATAAGCACTTACATATTCACTACCAACTAAATAACAATATTGCTACTTCATTTTTTTTAGCTTCTATCATTCTTTTTTTAAGACACTTAAATTTTTAGGTAGTATGAAAAATAATTATCAAATAAACTTAATTTTATTTCATTTAATGTATTTAGCTTTAAGTCCTAAATTGAGTTATCAAACAAACTCTTAAGAATTACATCATATATATATATATATATATATATATATATATATATATATATATATATATATATATGCCGCGTTTGGACCACAAGATTATATTCTTGGTTCTATAGGGCCTGACTTTGTGTTGGAATCTTATCACACCATATACATTTTCCTATGTACCTAACTACGTGTGGGAGTGCCACAGCAAGGGCAAGCCTTAAGAGTGTTTGAGATTTTACAGCGGCCATGCAATCCTATATGTAGATTTGTCTACTTGATTAATTGGATACAATTACTTATTATTTTAGCCCATCATAAGACAAAGTTCTGTAGATAATGCAATGCAAACCCGTCATTGACTCTAAAAGATAAGAAAATGGTTTCTAGTTTTCAATCTTTTGAAGCAACAAC
Source organism: Actinidia polygama (assembly GCA_030159135.1). Classification (NCBI taxonomy): domain Eukaryota; kingdom Viridiplantae; phylum Streptophyta; class Magnoliopsida; order Ericales; family Actinidiaceae; genus Actinidia; species Actinidia polygama. The sequence goes on from BRYF01000008.1 coordinate 4,693,986, forward strand.
TTACACTCGGGCTTTGTTTGGATTAATAATTTAATGAAAAAAATAAAAAATTAAATAAAAAAATTAAAAGATCAAAACATTTCTTCCCTTATTTCTGAAAGGCTACAACTAAAAATACATTTTGTTATCGGGATTGCCAAACTTAAAGAGAGAGGCTAAGAGACCCAACATACGTGATCTCAATTCAACTATTATATTATGAGTGTTGGAGAATATAACAATGCGGTTCTGCCTACATAGTCGGTTCTTAGTGCAAGTGATTAACAACCCCAAAGAAAAAAAAATGTTAATCTACAAATATTTAATTTATGAACTTAATCCAAACTCATCGCAAGAAACCTAAGGTTGTATTTGGAATCAAGAATTTGATAAAAAAATAATAAAAAAAATTAGAGGATTCAACCATTCAGGACCCATAGATGTACTAACTTTTTCATTTTCATTTCATTTTTCCTTCCCAAATTCTTATCCAAATACGTAGAGCGTAAGGAGAGAGTAAGAAAAAAACCAAATGGTCCCCCAAAGCAAGAAGAATATAGTAATCTTTATCAGAAAACGGTAGATATTGTGGGGTGTGAGTTTAGGAAAAGAAGAAAAAGAAATCGAGGATAGACACTTACGACGATCATGTAGCTGGCGAAGGTGCCTACAGACAGTCCATAGTAGCAATGGCTTAGCTGCCACACAAATACAGTGAGATCGGCTGCCGGAGCTATTTTCGAAAAACGGCTCTCCAACGATCAAGTTAGATAATCGAAAAATGTATATATATAGAGAAGATCAGTCATTTTCAACTGAATGCACAAACATTTTAGAGAATAAGGGCTGACCTTATATAGCACAACTTGGCGCGTGCATTGACGCGCCAACTGTCGTGTCACTAGACAGACTACAGCTCAGCTCGTGCTCGGACGCGTTAACTGTTATGTCAGTAAGCAAGCGACTGATCCAGCCATGCTTCTAGGGTCTGGCTGGTAGCTTGTCATTATACTGTCGATGTCTCGATTTGGGCGTG
>BRYF01000008.1:4712500-4717500 GCA_030159135.1 Actinidia polygama
AAAAAATAGCTATAAGAGGGAATCTTGATAATAATTTCTAAAATAACAGATATTATTTCTAAAACTATGGGAGATGTAGTTTTATTTGTCAGAACCCTATGAAAGGTCAGTGAAATTTATCCAAAATAAATAAATAAATAATTTTCCTTACTTTTGCTATTTCTTCATTTCTACGAGAAACATTTTAAAAATAATCGCCAGAGCATCCGCATCGTTTATTTGAATAATTTAGCTAGTAAAATATTATAAAATGTTCATATCAGACTAGCTAAAACGACCCACAAATTTAATATTGTTATAATTTCTAGTCATTTTTTACTAAGCACCATTCATTTTGTATCTACTTTTTTATTATTTTTTATAATCGAGAGGCTGGTGTAGTTAACTTTTAAAAAGTAATTAATTAAAATAGAATTGATGAGAGAAAATAAAATAAAAATATAAATAAAGCCTAAAAGAATTAATATATTTTATAAAGTTTTTATATCTATATGAGTTGTCTCTATCTTTTCAAGTTGCACAACAACAAAAAAAAGGAAAAAGTAATATTGGTTCCCTATGTTTTTGGATTTACCCCATAGGTTCAGATGCATTATTCGTGGTAATGAAACCAACCCCCATGAGGACATTCAGAGAAAGTTCATGTGAGCTTTTTGTCCGATCTTTCTAAATCTTTTCGATGCTTTACTTTTAGAGTAATCAGACAAAACATTGAAAATGTATACACAATATGATAAAATACGAGTCTTTTAATTTTTAATAAAATATTAGTTGATAATATTTTTATTTATCAAAATGTCATTTTCGTGGAATTTTATGTATGAGTTTTATGTCATTACCCGTGGCCGCCACCTAGGCCCCAGGTAAATTTAAGGATTAATTTCAATAATTTCAGCTGAGTTTTTTTTGAGATTTCTGATAAATACAGTCACATCTTTTGTAATTTCAAAAATAACACTAATCTCTTTTATTTTTAAAATTAATGTCAATATTTTCTCCTATAACTCATTTTTGTGTAAAAATGACAAATTTGCTATTTGATTTTGGACTTCTAAGATTATAAAATATTTACATTTTTAAAAAAAATTATATTAAAATAAAGTATTATTTTTTTAAATACATTTTTATTAGAAGTATTTAAAAAATAAACTATTTAGATTAATTATTTACAAAAATAACTTATTGATAAAAAATAAAAATAGCTTAATTTACAAATAAATATTTTTTTTAAAAAAAGAGAATATTTATTTTTCTTTAATGGATATCTTGAGAAAAAAATTGAAAGCTTTAAATCAAATGACAAGTTTGTCATTTTTACACAAAAATTGCAAAGATTTCAAATTTTTTATATGTAAATATAAAAAATACCTGGAAGTAATTGCAAAGATTCTAGTGTGGTCTAGTGGGTGCTTTGGCTGTTGGAAAAATATTCTAATATGCTCATTAGATTCTCGGTTCGACTCTCGATTGGTCATGCGACATATCTTATTGACTTTCTGTATTAAAATTTTTCAATTTATTTTGCTAAATTACAAAGAGAACTCAAAAGTTTACTCTTTATAAACTCAAATCAGTTTTTTATTATTATTTTCTTATATTAATATCATGAATATATTTTAAACACCATTAATACAAGAGAAAACTAAATGTATAAAAATGTGCAAAGAAACATGCACAAAAAAATTGTGAAGTTTACGTATATATATTTGTAAGCATTGTCTGAAAAATTTAAAAGTCTCAGTCATTTCGGGCCCTAAAAATCTCAGGGTCGGCCATACTTCGGGCCATGGACTCGAGTATTTGGAATAGTAAACAAAAAGTCATTGTTAGCATGTAAATGTAGGCATAATCATGTTAACTTTATTTTGAATCAATAAGATAATGATGATGTTGATTGCACTCTTGTGAATGAAGTAGCTATCAAAACCATTTGCATCATGTGTTATGCCGACCAAATTCACAAACCTCAGAAACTGTATACCATTTTTGTTCCTTTTATTCCGGGGGATTGATTAATGAACGTGGTTGTACAACAGTGCCATTGTCCCATTACCAATCAGATGCCACAAAATGAAAGACTGGTTATAATTTCTGCCTGCCAATGCCCGGCGCTTAGGGTAAGTTTGGTTGGTTAGATTAAGGGTTGGCATGAAATGATAGTTATGTAGAAATGCTTATTCTAATGTTTGATTTGTCAAAAATATCGGAATGAGCATTCTAAATGGAATTATCATTCCTCCATTTTTAAAGAATGGGGATTTCCTAATTAAGTAGAACTTGAAAACAGTTTTTTATATTATTTGAAAATAATTTTTTTTACTATTTTTATCCCTTTAAATTCTAGGCTCATTCTTATACATAACCAATAATTGGAATGAGATTGATTATTTCTACCTAATTCTATTCCAAGCTCATTCTTACGTTCATTATATTCATATTCAATTCTAATTCATCCAACCAAACGGTGTCTTAATCTCTTTTCCTCGTGTAAATAAAACCTTAGGGCATCCAAAATGGACTCAAGCCCCATTTGGCTTAACCTTTTTTAATTTTTTTTTAGTTATTTTGATTTTTAATTTTTTTGGTATTTCATGGACTCTTTTCACAATTTGATCAATATTTTATATGTTTTAGGGTTCTTTTGACGAGAGAAACCTGAAACTGTAAATAATTTGAACAAAAAAATTACATTCGATCTCATAAAGGTAACCGAAAAAATATAAGATTTTGATCAATAAATCTATTGTTAAAGTCAGTCAATAGCTGACCTTGATATAGATAAAGCAGTAGATTTTGCACTATAATGTGTCTATTTTCTATCAATCACAAGGAGAGTGGATAACGTTCACACACCTTATTAGTTTATTAGAGTACACAATTATCTTGAAATTAGCAATTACTTAACACACAAAATTGGGTCACATTTCTACCTTTTTGTACCATTTAGCTTAGAGGCTTGAGGCTTTATTTGCTGAATTGGGCTTCCAGCTACATTCTTCATTCCAATTGGCCATGCACAAGCCTAGTGCTGGCAAGGTATATCCCCTAGGCACGTGCTTTACATTTAGGCATACGATAGCCATTAGCTACGCATATTTAACGCTTGCGGGTAACACCCAGCCCACTCAAGGCAACACATGATTTGCAACATCCATGAGCAACATGAAGCCATCGTCATGCAATTGGTCCCCCCAAAAACAGAAATGGTCATTTGTTCATTTTACTCACGGTTTAATCTAAAGCGGTATTTGGATCAAAGATTTAGACAACGATTTCTGGAGAAAAAAAGAAAAGAAATCTAAAGTGTTTTATTTTTTCTTCTATCAAAATCTTAATTCAAACACATATTAAAGTTCTCAGCCCAATGTGAAAATTAGTTCTCTGATAGTGGGTCCTCTAAAGAGGTCCAGTGGACCCGTTACACGAAGAGGAGATTTCTGATGGTCTGAAAGCCCAATGGAGAAGATCAAGGCAGATTTACAGAAAAGCCCATTCTCTTGCAATACGAATAGGAAATAGATTGGCCGGTGCTTCAAGGGCTTTTGGGACCATCAACAACAACACTCTATAAACTGTACAGAATTTAATTTTACCTTTTCTACAATTATTATTGGATAGTAATTCTGAAATTCTCAATTTATTTATTTATTTTTCAATTGCACTTTTTTTTTTTTGTTGTTATTTTTAAGTTCACCAAAATACCCCTTCTACATAGTCAAAATATTCAAGCAAAATTAAGCTAAAAGCATAATACAAGGGTATTTGAGTAATTTTACATAGTAACAAAAACAAAACAATACCCCCACATTCCACTTGCCAAATTTGGATCTGATGATAACACTTTTATTAATTATTATTATTAGAATTATTAATTGGAAAATGACAAGATAAAGCTACCAATTGATAGTAAATTAATTACATATATACTTGGAAGAGGAATGATCTTATTCTTTTCATCCTCAACTCTGTCACAGCATTTTTCTATTTCCAACTTGCTAATATAAATAATAGAGACCAAGGGATAATAATAACAACTTTGAATGACAGCAAATCAAGTAAATCTTGTAATAGTATAAATAAATGTAGAACACAACTAATTCTTTGACTAAATTGAACTTGATTAGTAGCTTAAATTAAGAAAAATAATTGTTAAAAGGGCGTATTAGTTGCAAAAATCCTCGCTTAAGTAGGCAATTTTACTTCATTTATTTTTTTGAAAGGATAATTCAAGTAACTTGAACTTGTGTTACAATGCTACGGACAAATAACACTTGCAGATCATGATCTCTCAGCAAAATAATTATTAAAAGGTATTGACATGCCCGATTTTTTTTTAATTTTGTTCCATTAAAGATTGATATAAAAAGATAAGGATATCTTAGGAAAAGATTTTTACACTATTTTTTTTTAAATGCACTATACTTTTTTATTTTTATTAATTACAATTAATTCCTTAATACTTTTGCCAACTATTAAAATATTTTTAAATTTATATAAAAGTTGCACGATAAAATCAAAATATGGAATACGATTGGTGAAAAGTGGGTTGTAAAACTTATCACGCAACAATTCTTAATTGTATGCATTAGGAAATGACCACATAAAACTCAATTGTATATATTAGAGATGAAATTAAAAAATTAGTACATGAGAAAGACCAAAGTGGCATGAGGTGAATAATTTAGGGACCATTAACATAATTCACCCTATAATTAACTAGCCAACGTTAGTCTTGAAAGTCGCAAACTTGTTAAGAAGTATAGAATGCAGTTGAGGCCAGCACATTGAAATCTAAGTGGTCCTAATATTGATTTGGCCAACTCTTTAAAGTAGACCTATAGAATTAACTAGCACAAACAAACAAAAAAAGATATTGGCTAAACGAGGTTGGTGTTTTTTGGGTTTTTAGAAATTTATTAGATGAAAAAGGTGTCGTGCTCAAAACGAATAACCAATCACATATGCACACAATATAATAAAGATTTACGTGGTTCGGCCAA
>BRYF01000008.1:4725000-4727500 GCA_030159135.1 Actinidia polygama
CTTGGGAAGAAGGAAGTAATATTTTTTTTAGAAAAAAAAAAATCTCAGGCGAAATATCAGATATTGAATTAACTCAATGTTCAAAAACAAGTACTAAGGACTCATCAATAAAATAGCCATTGGCTCCACTAATCGGATGAGTGGATTAATTACATATTCCATGCTATTTGCTATGCATACCATAATACAATACTATCACATTAATTTACTCCTTGTTTGCAAGCTAATCCTGTTTAAGGTCTAACCCACCACTAACACGACTTTTTTCCTGATCTAAATACTTATGAATTAATTATTCTCTTAAATCAGTGTATGTGGGAAAGAGGAGAGAGGTGTATCAGAGCTGTCATGGTCATGCTCTTTTAAGTAAAGCTGTAAGCCTGACTGTAACCCATCTCTTGATTCTCTCCCCTAGTCTTCCTAAGAACCAAGCATCTGATCTAAAATTTATGAGTTAAACTTTATTGTAAAATTGGTAAGTTTTGGGCCAATCCTAAACCTAAATCAAATTGATCGGGTATCACTAGTCATATATTCAAATCATATTTATTTTAAAAAATGGACGAGTTAATCTTATTCCGATGCCCAACCAACTAGATTTTTTTTTTTGTATAAATGAGTTTTCCCATATCATTAAGCTAAGTCCAAATTATGCCAACAACCAACTTTACTCTAATTAAGTAGATTAAGGTTACTTTCCTTTTGCAGAAGAAAATATTTGGATTGATTACACTTTTTCCCCTTACAATTTTAAGAAATAGGATTTTGTACCCTTTACTTTCAATTCTGTTTGTTAACTCCTTACACTTTAAGATAAGTGTCAATAATTCTTCCTTATTCAATTAAGAACCACATAACTTTTTTTTACGGTCATAGAGTCTCTTTCAGTCACTTAATTGAAAAGGGGCACATAATTTCCCCTTGTAATTTATTTTAAACTGATCTGAAACACATAATGAGACTTGATTTAATTGATAACGGAGACATATTTATTTAGAATTAAAAAAAATAAGAATATGCTAAAAAGATAAAAAGATTGACTTTGCATGCACTGTATATTTGCATATGGAAATCCAGAAATGCTAAGATATTTGAAGGCAAAATAGCTCATCAGTCGGGCATCATAAGAGACATCAAGATTCAAGTATACAGAAGCCTTCATGTGACTTTTCCAAATCTACGGGAGCTGTGATAGAACTGTATTCTTATAGCAAATTTGTACAGCAGTTGATTAGCCTTAACCATGGTTTTGAAAATTGGACCGAATCGGCCGGTCAAAGAAACGGTCTGTTTACCCATTAAAAACCGTTTTGGTCAAAACCCGGTCAAACTCGCGGTTGAACCGGTCAGTGAACCGGATTGAACCGTCCGATTGAGAGGTTTTGACTTTTTTTGGATTTAATCACACTTTAGACCCTCACAATTTCAAGTACAACTCACTTGACTCATAATATTTAAATTATTGCAATTGACTCCACAATTATTTTTATTTTTAGCTATTATAAATAATTTATGACGTCACGGTTAGATAACGGTTCAATAACGGTTGACCCGGCGGTTGAACCGGTGACTCGTGACCTGGTGCTTTTTCCGATTCAACCCGGGTTCCGATTTTTAAAACATTGGCCTTAACTGTTGGCTTTTTGAGTGTTTGCTTTCTGTTATTGGGGCATCATTGTGTTGGCCTCGGTTATAGGGGAAGGCTTTTTATTTTGGTTGTCTCTTGGGCATGTACATTTCTCACTTGATTAATGAATTCTTTATTTACCGATCAATAAAAAATAAAAAAATAAAATAATTCCTTTTCTTTTGTTGATAGAAACTTTGGATGCTTCTTCTTACTTGGTCATCAAGCCCTAGTGCTTAAAAGTCACACCTAAAAATTCTTCAAACTTCAAAAAGAACAAAAATTTCAAAGTTGATTAGGGACAACTCAATCAAATTTGGGAATTCAACATTGAAAAGCCATTCTTTGTGTTAGATTTGGATGTTGACAAAGTTCAAAAAAAAACTATTTCAACTTGGACTAAGACTCATATTTTAGTTTATTTGGTATGTGACTCACCTAACATATTTGGTCCATTCTATAAATACATTGATTATATACCTAGAGTGAAGGCAGCCGAGAGAGAGAGAGAGAGACTAACAAAAGTGAGATATTAAAATAAAAGGCTCTCTAAAAGGTAATACCTTTTTCGTCATTCATCTATAAGGTTGCTGAGTGGCCTAACTTTGGGCCGCATAGGAATTTAAAACGGGGCAATGGCATTTTGGTAAATACAAATCATCTTAACGTGTGTTCCGTTTAAAATTGGGAAGTCCACATTTAGTCACAACACAACGTACAAAAGTTAAGTATAATTTTTCTGCTTACATATTGTTACGCAATTAGAATGGTTAGTTATTTTCCAGTTGCTAAAGAGTGGATATTCAGGGCCGAGTTTGGACTTTGGGCATAAGTCGCAAGACCACACCGGTTTTATAACTATGGACCATTCAT
>BRYF01000008.1:4745000-4747500 GCA_030159135.1 Actinidia polygama
ACTAAAAAAGTATAAAATCTTTATCAAACAGAAAAAAAAATCAATTTAAGAATTCTATATTTTTTGTCAATTTAAAAAATATACTTAAAAGAGAGAGAAAAATTAAGTGTTCCTAATCTAAAATATACTTAAAAAATAAACTTTTTATCTATTCTTTTTTTAAAAAAAGAGAATTTTTATTTATTTTAAGAAAGAAATTTTAGAAGTTCTAAACATAAGGTCAATCTTGTTACTTTTAACCAAAAAAACTAGCTATATGAAATTTTTTTGATAATAGGTTCAAAAGTAAGAGAAATATATGTTATTTTAAAAATTACAGGGAAGTGACTGTTTTTATTATAAATGTCAGGGAGAGCAGTGCAATTTACTCATAAAAAATAACCAGCGTAATCCGTTTCTTACCGTTACTTGAAACAGTGCCGTTCCACTAAGAGTTTTTTTGTGCCTAGGACGTGGCCAATCTTTGGCCTTTAGATGAGAAGTTCTAGTATGTGGAGGTCTCACTTGAAAAACCCCGCTAGATATTTAGAGAGAGAATATTTGGAGGAGATCTGCATCCATTATCAAAATATTGAAATTAATGACTCTTTTAATTTTCTTCTCTCTTTGTAAATTAGTCTCTGGTTACATGAACGGTTCAAATTACCGAAATAAACTCAGAGTAGACTCCACAATAAGCTAGTTTCTTATTTGAATTTTACTCTAAAGTTTATTATTTGAATTTTACTCTAAAGTTGCTTAATCATAGACCACACTATATGTATACCCTTTGAACCGTTCATCTATAGGACATGCTGGAAATATCATTTAAGCAAAAAATAATATTGATTAGATATAAGAAGTAGGGGGGAAGCGGGATTTTAGGTTAGAGGAAGTTTAAAGTGTAAAAAAAAATATAATATATTTCAGGGTTTTAAAGCGTAAAAAATTTAAAAAATTTAAAAGTTAATTTTGTAATTTTTTAAAAGTGAAGGGTGACTGTAGCCCCTGCTGGGCCACCAGCTGGATCCGTCCCTAATTAGAAGTCATTTTTGATTGAATCGTATTTGACATAAAGGAATCCACAACGCCCATTTTGAATAGGGATATTTGCAGTAGAATCCTTGAAAGAGGATTTGGACTCAATTAAATTTTAAGTGCTTTGATTTTTCTCAAAAAGTCCTGATTTTATATTTTTTTGGTTTTTACCATTATTTAAAGGAAAAATCGATTAACGATGGGCGCCGATAGTGATAACGCCAGCGTCGGTGACAAGCGCTACCGCCGTCATTGGTGAAGATGGTGACAAAATAGATGAAGATAAAGGCGACGTCAATAATAAAAGATGATTCTCAATAATTCTTTTATTATTATTCCAATTATCAGGAAAAGACGCAATCGACCAACAAAACAAACTTATATAAATTTCCATATATATGAACACCGATGCTCTGCATATGCAATCAACCAACAGAACAAAGCTTTTTCATCACATGGTAACAACTATTCAAAGTCTGATGGTGTCAGAATCAAGGACGGATCTAGGGTAGAGGTGTCAAACGTGCCTACCGTGTCGTGCCGTGCCACTTTTCTTCCGTGCCAGTCGTGCTTCGTGCCGTGCCGTGTCGGGCCCATTTACTTAATCGTGCTTTATCGTGCCTTTTTTAATCGTGCCGTGCCATTTTTAATCGTGCCGTGCCGTGCCGTTTTTTTTTATTCGTGTCGTGTCGTGCCGGCCCGGTTACTTAATCGTGCCGTGCCGTGCCGGCCCTCTAACATAGTCGTGTGACTCGTGTCGTGCCGTGCCGGTCTACTTAATCGTGTCTTGCCGTGCCGGCCCACTTACTTAATCGTGTCGTGCCGTGCTAGCCCGCTAACTTAGTCGTGTGACTCGTATCGTGCCATGTCGTGCCCGTTTACTTAATCATGTCGTGTCTTGCTCGTATTTTAATCGTATCCTGTCGTGTCGTGTTCGTTTTTTAATTAAAAGTAAAATTACAGTAGTTTTGTGTGCTAATAAATAACACACAAGAACTGCCCGTATAAAAATTTATATATTTTATCTTAAATCTTTTATAGCCTATCATATCTTTTATCAAAATATAATTTACTCATAACACACATTAAAAATTATTTTTTACTTATATGGGCAATGAGTCAATTACAACATTGATAAGCTTAATTCATTTAATTAAAATTTATTTTGGACTTATTATGTCATAATAGTTCATGACAAGTCAAAATTTAATTTTTATATTTTTTTATTCAAAAATTCATTTAAAAATTTACCTCTTTTTTTATTATGACAAATTAATTTATTTAATTAAATTTTATTTTAATTTATCTAATAATTAATCATTTATTGACAATTACGTGTCGTGCTATGTCAATTACCGTGTCGTGCCCGTGCCGTGCCTGACTAAATTCGTGTCGTGTCGTGCCGTGCTGTCCTAAACCAAGTCAACTATCGTGTCGTGCCCGTGCCGTGCCCAACTTTGACCGTGTCGTGCCGTGCCGTGCC
>BRYF01000008.1:4840000-4842500 GCA_030159135.1 Actinidia polygama
CGAGATAGGTATAATCATTCTCATTCCAATATTTTGTTACGTATAAGATTGAACTTGGTATGGAATAAGGTATGAATAATAATAATAATAATAATAATAATAATAATAATAAATTCAATTTCTGTTTTCATAGTCTAAAAAAAAATTGTTTCGGGTTTTGCTTTACTTTTTTTATCTTCTTGTTTTCATTTTTTTTCCTGCTTTCAGTTGTTGTTTTTTTGTTCATGTACAATATTTTTCATTTTTTTTTTCTGTTTTTGTTTTCAGTTTTATTTTCTGTTTTTATGTGTTTCTGTTTATTTTTTGTTTTCAGTTATTTTTTTCTGTTTTCAGTTTTTATTTTTTATTTCTATTTTCTTTTTTCAGTTTCTATTTCTATTTTTTGTTTCTATTTCTATTTCTATTTTTTCAGTTTCTATTTATACTTTTTGTTTTCAGTTTCATTTTTTAGTTTCTATTTCTATTTTCACCTTTTATTTTCTATTTCTATTTCGGTTTTCTGTTATTATTTTTAGTTTTTTTATTTTTCAGTTTTAATTTTCTGTTTCTATTTTTTTTTTTGCTGTTTGTGGATGATGGTGTTGGTGAGTGGATATTTTTGGTTGTAAAAGTAATAAAAAGATAAGAATTGAATGACTATTCATTTTAAAAATTAGAGAATGGCCATTCATTTAAATCGAAGAATGATAATTCCATTTGGAATGCTAATTCCAGTATTTTTGACGAACCAAACGTTAGAATGAGCATTTTTACATAATTATCATTCCATTTCAACTAACCAAACGCAACGTTATTTTAACTTTTAAGTTATAGAAAAGTTTGGTAACATTCCTATTTCAAATTAAGTAAAAGTGAAACTGGTCCTTGTATATGCAGCAAGAGCATGCATGTGGCTTGGCTGGATGTATTTGCTGTTATCATGAGGGAAATGTTATCAAACATAAAATAAAACAAAGGACAAAGTTAAGCAGGAGTGTCCCTCAGAATCAAGGATAGATTAGGTGGTCCAAGTGATAGGAAGACCAAATATGACAAAAAAAATAGGTTCATAAAAAGTTTGTGCCAAAAGGGAATTCAAATGATGTGGGATCTATTTTTTTTGAATGGTCTGTGTACCGATTTGTGTTCAATATATTTGCACGTAAAAGTGTTTCATAGAAGAGTGCCCCTAATTAGGGGTGCACATGGGTCGGGTATGTGGCGGACCCAAGAATCGACCCGATTTTTCACGATTTTTTATTTTTAGACCCGGAATTGACTCGAGAACCGAACCGCTCGGGTCAGGGTCGGTTCCTCGGTTCTCGATTCGGTTCCAGTCGGGTCGAGTCGTGTCTTTCTAAAATTTATATAGCATAATCAAGTGTGCGCGAGTGCATTGTTGGTTTATATGATCGATTCTAGACGTCGGTTATCGTCTCGGTTCCTCGATTCTCGGCTCGGGTCGGTTCTGGGTAAAAAAATACACTGACCCGAGAATCGACCCGAGCCGGACGGGTCCAGAACTTTTAGACCAAGAACCGATCCGATGGCATGGTAGATCTGAACCAACCCGAACCAATGAGGTGAGGTCGGGTCTGGTCGGGACGCGGGTGGGTCCAACGGGGCATTTGTGCACCCCTACCCCTAATTACCCAAACGAAAGCCTAGTAAGATATTCAATAGGAGTGCAAGGATACGATTTTGGCTTGTTTTTAGTTAAATCAACTATGAGATTTGTAACATGACCTTATTTAGAGGTGCAAATTGGGTTAGATTGGGCCGATTTGATCACAGGTTTGAGCGGGCTCGATTCAAGCAGGTGACGGGTCGGGATTGACTCAGTTCGAAATTCAAAAATCAGGCATTCGAGACAAGCCAATCCGATGCACGGGTTGGATCGTCCTAAATCAATCCGAATTTTTTTTAAACTTCTTTTTTAATTTTTTTGAGGGTCAAGACGGGGCCGAGTTTGATCCAAAATTTATGTGCATTTTATATCGCCCCGCGTGAATCAACCCGTATTTTTTTGGCTTATAGGTTTGGTTGGGCAGGCTGGACTCGCAGTCCGAACTGGGGTGACGGGATGAATTTCGGGTTCAAAAGGGCCAGACTATACCAGGGTGTCCAACTAGAGGCAGACTTCGAACCGGCTCAATACCCAAACGGACAGAGTTGAACTACACCGTGCCAATTCTGAACCAAACACCAAACAAGCTCACCAAGCCCGGCCCAATTCACAGCACTAGCCCTATTGTCGATCCTGTTTCTATGATATCACCTAGAAAACGAACCACACTAGTTGGCTCTCCTAGTTTTTTTTACTTAGCAGCTAGAATAAAGAAGAAGAAAAAAAAGTCTCCCTCTGGCATTTAAAATTATACCATGGTGCCCTAAACCTGGTGTGATTGTATCCACCATTTCACGTGGTTAGAGAGAGATTCATGAGGACAAGAAAATGAACTTTTTAGGTTTTGGGTCCATTTCTCACTCACTCACTCACACGTACTGTGTAATGAGTCTC
>BRYF01000008.1:4902500-4905000 GCA_030159135.1 Actinidia polygama
ATAGGACTCAACCATGTATAGAGATAATGGCGTAATGGTCGGAGACTGTGGCTAAGATCGTTCAGTGATTGGTGGAGATCGTGACCGAACATAGCCAGTTGAAGGTCGCATATATCTTGGTCCAGGGATTTGGCGATATAGACAAAAACTGTTATTAGCGAAGTGAATTACTCTATTGGTAATGGGCAATCGAATAGCGATCACAGGCGAAGTAGGGCGACGTGATCACCGCGGGACAAGCCATTCTCCTCTTTGGGAGCAGCTATTGGCAGGGGAGGAGTCAGCAGGACCACCCTCTCACTTTCAAAAATTTACAAAATTTATTTTAGGTTTTTAAATTTTTTATACTTTAGTTCCCTCTAAAATATATTACAAGATTTTATTTTTATACTTTAGCCCACCACCTAAAATCCTGGCTCCGCCCGTGGCCTATTGTGTAGCTGTAAATCCATCCCTTATCAACCATAATTTCCAAGTGGCCAACTTATGCGAAGAGGAGGTGGGTGAGCAAGAAAACTCCTATGTGCCGCTAGGTGGCAAGCCAACCTGCCGTCCGGTGCAAAGACCTATGAGGTACACTGCGAAGGTGATGACATGCATGACGAGAGAAGGAGAATTGTTCTCCAAAAGAGCGTTTTTTCCTGCAAGGAAGGTCCAGAAGCGGGGGTCGTTGGTTGACAGACCACCGGAGGAGGACAGTACGGCCGCAGCTCTTGCCGGAAGGATAGGAAAAGTAAGATACACAGTGAATTAGACAAAGCTCAAAATTACAAAAAGCTTAGTATTTCTTTTGTTTTATTTTGGGAAGTTTCTGCCATACTCCACGATTTTATTAATTTTTTGTAAGTGGTGACATGAATGCAAAAACTTATATATTGTAAATTTTAATGTGCATAAATTTACACGTTTAATTAACATCAATAAATTTACAAGTCAATACCCATCATAATTTTTTTTAATTATAAAAAGAGTCTTTTAAGTTTTTTAATATTTGATGTAGGTAATGGATCTGACTAGATAAAGTTCTTCGATAGCTAACACATTATGAAAGAATCAAATTTGCAATCACTTGAGTTGCATCTACTACTAATATCAAAGACCAAATAGATTTTCAGACCTTTTTTATAATAAAAAAAATTAGAAGGAAATATTTGTAATTAACAAAGAATCACATATAACACAATTATATGCATTAGGAATGAAATTGAGAAAATTAATACATGGGGGACCAAAATGACACGAAGCTAATACTTTATGGACAATTAGCATAATTTACCCAATGTTCTAATCTAAATTCTTGAAAATCTCACTTTTCATATGGATTTCAATAGAGCCAAAATCTATTTTACATACTGTGTTTACAATAAAAATATTATGATTGTGATCGGTGTGATGAATATCATATATGTGTATATCAAAAATAACTAAGAAAATAGTGTATTACGCATCTAGTCATTTGATGAATTAGCTATAGATGGAGACAATATATTTTTGTTTTGTTTTTCTTTTTTCATGGGTGTTGATAATGACACGATCCTAAAAGTTGGTTTTACATTTTATTTCAAATCCTGTTTGGATGAACGATTTGGAGAGGAGAAAAGAAAAAGGTTAGCAGATTTAACGGTCCCAAATTGCTGAATGTTCTATTTTTAAAATTTTTATTTATTTATTTTTTTACTAAATTCTTAATCCAAACACAAACTAAAGGAAAATCCAATACAATTAACGAATCTCGTTTACTTTTCTTACTTGCATAGATAAATATTATTGAATTATTGGCTATTAACTTTGGTATTTAATAAATTAATTCGTCTCAATTGAATTGGGATATAGTAAATAAAATTAGAATTTATTGGTTGTGCATAGAGTGCAAATCAACCATTTGATGGGTGGCATTTGCTTCCTCCATTGTCAATGCTCAATAATTAACTTACTCTTTTCTTTTTTTAATATATACAGATCGTAAAATTTATAAAGAATGTACAATTATTTCAAACTTGTCCGTTCTTATAGAATGCATTAAAAAATTGATTCTATATTTTAAGCCTCTTTAATAAAAATAAAACAAAAAAGGAAAGTTATTTTTTTTTCTTAATCAACAACCAAGAAAAGATAAGTACATTGTCAACTTGAACAGTCTTCTTGCTCATATTTGGCTTATTACAAAGTTTAGAATCAAAAATATTTTGATAAACAATTTGATGTATCTATAAATTGACATTTGATAAAGAAAAGAAGGTGGATGTGTGACTTACCCATTGGTTGGGTTGGGAAATGAGTGAAATTCATTACATTTAATAAATTTTAACTTTAAAAATTATCATTCAGCGATCTGAAATTATCTAAAACTGAAAGAGTTGATTTGTCACGTCAATTTAAAGAAGAAAAGAAAATACCTAATCTTTGATTTTGGTTGCAGGTGCTTGTCATCTCTATATGGTGATTATGTGTTGAAACTCTTATCTATAACGTTAATTATGTTTTGTTACTTTCATGTGCT
>BRYF01000008.1:4937500-4940000 GCA_030159135.1 Actinidia polygama
ACAAGGCTAATTAAGGTCATGTTTTATGGAACAAGTTTGGTCGGCATCTTCGCATCAAAACTCAATCGACGAACTTGACCAGGCAAAGATTTCGAAGGCCACATCAGGATTAAAAAGTAATGTACGCGGCGAGTTTTCTCTGTCACTCGCACTCCAGGGGCCAAACTTCAATGACTCGATGGACTAACTACCAGCCACCCCATAAGAGCATAATTAGATCAGCCGCATATTTACTGAAATGACAATCAACACATCTTCACTTGTGTCGAGTTGCACTATAAAAAAACATACATTTTCTCCCTCACGGGTACACAATTTTGTCTGTACTCATTTCCTCTCTCTAAAATTAAAACCAACAATTCTTCTATTGCTCTCTCTTTTTTTTCGGTTACTAACTTATCTGCTAAAAAGTTATTCACAAAACATAACGATCTTTTTTAATGTTTTTGTCTAGTAGCATTGTCATTCGGTAATCTGCCATCGAAAACAACTTGTTAGTCACAATTAGTGTCTACGTTTGATTTCATGTTATTCTTATAACCCCACAAATATTATACCATGTTCTTTATTTTTATTCGAAAGAATATTCTTTTCATTTTAGTGCTATGACGTATGATTTGGTAATTATTATTCTATTCACTCTGGGGATTTGATATTGTTCTTAGTTCTTACTATATTGAATTGATTAGGCTTTGGCTTTTGTACAACTCAATACGCTATTGATTTGGTTATTAATAACTCATTAGTTTAATACAAATTAAAAAAACAAACAAATAACTTGATTATTATCAATGCCCATTTAAAAAGTTTGAAGCTTAGATTAAAAGTCGTACAGTGTCGCGTACACGACCCAAATCAATGATTAACATTTACAAGTAAACGAAAAAATTATACAATTTGCTTTTAATAATTACAAAATACGATATAGACACTAAATTTTTAATTAATTAAATTATAAAATATTCACACGCGTAATAGTTCTGTAATGTTTGGACTCTGACCTCGTAACAAAGTTATTTGATAATTGATGTAGAACGGACAGCTCAACAGCTCAAGCCTTCCTTGATTAGCGAGATTGTCGTAAACCAAGAAGACCGGAAAGTAGGAAAGTAATAGTAAGAATCACCGGCCCCGACGGCGGAATTGCGTGAGACTTGGTGGTCTGAATGGAATCGTCGAGAGGATCAGGTCTCATGGCGTTTTCGAGAAAATTTCATCGTTTGCCCGTTCAAAAGGGTATTTTTTTCGTTTTTAGTAATTATTGTTTTAGCTATAACTTTTAATTTAAAATTCAAATTAAGATCCCGTTTGTTGAGGAATATTTTCTAAGTAGAGTATGAATTGATTTAGGCAATAACTCATTTTTTTTTTTGGGGGGGGGGGTAATTTTTCTTATTTTCTTGCCTAATTAGCGTACTTAAATCAGTTCATACTCTGACCTCGTAACAAAGTTATTTGATAATTGATGTAGAACGAACAGCTCAACAACTCAATCCTTCCTTGACTAGCGAGATCGTCGTAAATCAAGAAGGCCGGAAAGTAGGAAAGTAATAGTAAGAATCACCGGCCCCGACGGCGAAATTGCGTGAGACTTGGTGGTCTGAATGGAATCGTCGAGAGGATCAGAACTCATGGCCTTTGGCCATGAGACCTGCCGATTTTCGGAGAAATTTTATCGTTTGCCCTCTCAAAAGGGCAATTTTGCCGTTTTTAGTAATTATTGTTTTAGCTATAACTTTTAATTTAAAATTCAAATTAAGATCCTGTTTGTTGAGGAATATTTTCTAAGTAGAGTATGAGCTAATTTAGGCAATAACTCATTTTGGGGGGGATAATTTTTCTTATTTTCTTGCCTAATTAGCGTGCTTAACGCGAATTAGGGTTTCTAGGTTATTATTTAATATCTTATAGCCTTAAAGGCAATTCAATTTTTGATCAATAAAAATTCCATAGAGTTTTTTCTTTATTTCTTGTGAATTCAAGGAACCCTAGTGGATCTTAGATTTATTTTCTTGAAATAGACATGTTATGTCTCTTGTGATATTCTGTCTGCGTCAATAATACAAGATTAATAACTGTTTTATAAATTGTAATAGTTTTGTTATGAATTCTATTGGTATATTTGATAATTTTATAAAATTTTATGGTTCTTTCACGAAACTTTATGGGTCTTTTTATGAATTTTTATGGATATAATCATAAAAATAATTTAGTCACTTCAAAACATAATTGTCGTAGAGTCCATCAATTAAAGTTTACTTATATGAATTTTATTAGTTTGATTATGAATAATTATGACAATTATTATGAATTAGTGTAGTTTCAAACAATAAATTAGTCACTTTAAAGCATTAATTGATGTGGAGTTCACAAATTAAAGTGAGATCCAGTTATTTTTATAAATTTTATTAGTTTAATTATGAATTGTATTAATTTTGTTATAAATTCTATTAGCATGTTTGATAAATTTTATAAATGGTTCGTTTATAAATTCTTATAA
>BRYF01000008.1:5062500-5072500 GCA_030159135.1 Actinidia polygama
ATACATTGCTCGTACACAATTATCCAATATCATATTAATTGTTATATCCTAATTTCTTTTTTAAAATGTGAGCATATTAATTTTCAGAAGAAATATCATAAATTATACTCCCTTATCCCCAAAAAATGATGAATTGTCAAATTTGATATGATCGGACCTTCGACCATTTCATCTTAAAATAATTTAGTATTCAGTGAGAGAAGTTAAACTTTTTTTATAATATTCGAATGTCACCTCATCTAAATATGTTTTTAAATCCACTTTGATGCGGATAAGATTTTTACTCCATATGAAAAGTCATGGGTATCTAGTTCCTCACAGTACCCTTTAGGACATGATAAATACTTGATAGCTAGCTATAGGAATTGCCAAGGATTACATGCATGGCTGTCAAAATTGGCTAGTCGACACACATGCATGTATATAGAGCTAGATCTGGAATAGAGGGAGAGGTGGTTTGACCACTTTAACCACAGCACTACAGCAGTGCCAGTACGTGAAAAACAAAAAGCAACTGGACCCACATCAGCCATAGTCTCCTGGATGCTGCCGACTGGATCCTCCGCGCAACCCTCAACCAGTCATTAACCATCAATAAGACCCACCACCTAATGCTCTCTCTCTCTCTCTCTCTCTCTCATGCCAATTTTGATTTAGGAAAAGGTACGAGGGAGGAAGGAAGAAAAAGCAGGAGAGTCATTGGAATTAGAGGAGGGAGGAGGTGGAGGAAAACGTTGAAATTGATCGCAAGGAGCTGTCTAGATATGTGGTGGATAGTGACCAGTGCAACACGTTTTATGGGGAGGGATGGGGTCCAAACCTCAAAACCCTCATTCCAACAGTAAAAAAAATTGATTCCATTCCCACTCAACCCAACAAACAATCCCTCTCTTCCAATCACATCCAATCGAATCGAATTGAATTTATGCTCTTCAGGAAAAGTACTCTTCCATCCTATATATTTCTGGTGGACTGGAAATGAACTTATTAGGTTCCCAAACCGATCGAATATATTGTTATTATCCTCTCTCTCTCTCTCTCTCTCTCTCTCTCTCTGTAGCTGCTATAATCACTATCCATGTCACCAAAGCAAAACCATTCATTCAGAACAAAAGAGATTCGTCACTTCCAAGGCTGCAAGAGACAAGGGAGGGGCATGTTAGGCATAGGATTTTCTCTAGAGAAAATTGGGTGACCACCTTAGAACATCTTTGTTGCAAACGTTAAAATTTTATGTGTTTAAGTGTCTATATATAAAAGTGAGATCCAATAAAATTTATTAAATACTTAGCTAGTAAATACATGCAAACTCCATTACACTGATTAAAACACCAACTAGCTAACTAATTAATAAATTATAACATCCAATCATCATCTACGTAATTCCACCTATCAACCACGCTACTAAAATTTATACATTTTAAATGAAATTGGGTCCATAAGAATTTGCTAGAGTGTTGATTAAAATTAACTTGCACTCTAACATATGACAACTTTAACTTATTCGCTAACATGTGCAATGGAGAACTAAAAGTTAATATAACTTGTTAATAAACTAACATACATTTTACACTAACACACTATTTTCGGTCGTGCAATGAAGATGCTCTTACAGTTGAAAATGTAATCAGAAATTACTTCCATTTTACATGTTTGGAAGGAGGATTGAAAAAGGACTGGGCCAGGCCATGGGATGGCGTGGGCCTTTTGTTGTTAATAGCTACCGAATGAGTCCGACTTTGGCTGGCGTTTGTATCAATTTTACCTAGAGTACCCAAAATCTCCCAGAAAGCATTATGGCATTTTACGAACTCCCAGTGACAGGGGTACTTCATTGAATTTCTGTCGCCGTATTTTTACTAGATTATATTAAATGCCTATAAATGAACGTCAGTAATAATGGTGGCGTTTCATGGAAGCCAAAAACATTGCCGACACTCATTGTCTCAGGTTTCCCAGAAACATTGGAATACACTTTTAGCTACATGTTGCTCAATATTTCTAATTTCCTAGTGATTTTAAAATGCTGGAAAAATCCAGATTTCTTGTAGCTAATTTGAAAATCACATCATTTAAACTTTATTTAAAAATTTTAATCAAAAAAATGGGTGAGAATTTACATTGAAAGAGTTTGGGATGTGTTTGTAGCAAATTTGGCATTCAAATAGAGAGAAGACACATGTTACAATTGGGCAGTGAATGCTTGAGTCAGAGAGTCAACGAGGAAGTCAAACAAACAAGAGAATAGAATCGAGGGCATGCGCACATGGGATTAGGTCCTAACTCCAGGACATTCTTAGAAAATAGCAAGGTGGTCTTAAGATCATCATGGCCATCCATCATGTCAGTCTGGAACACCATCATGTCTTCAATTATGGGAAATGGTTGCTGACAGGGACAAGTGTCACACAAGACTTAATTGAAGAGTTTTTTTTTTACCTTGTTTTTAAAATATATTTAAGAAAATAACGCGGTTCAAAACTTATTTAAGGAACTAACGCGTTTTGAAAAGTCGCTATTGTTATTGACGACTCGCGAGTCGCTGATGACAATGACGATTCTCGACTGCATCAAAACGACGTCGTCACTGCACCAAAACAATGTCACTAGCGACAAGAAAATGATCAATGTATGACGTAAATTGCATTTGATCCCCTCAAAGTATTGAATAATTTTTTAACTAATAATTTTTTCACTTTGTATCCTCATTTATATAAACTATTGCAATTAAAAAAAGTCTTAGAGTTAAATAAAAATAGGATTAATATTGCACTTTGCCTCTTCAAAGTTTTGAGAAATTCTCATTTTTATTTAACCCTAAGACTTTTTAAGATCGCAATAGTTTATATGAATGAGGGTACAAAGTGAAAAATTATTAATTAAAAAATTAATCAATACTTTGAGGGGATCAAATGCAGTTTATGTTATTTTTTCATTTTCTTATTCGCTAGTGACATTAGCGACAAAGAAAATGATAAAGGTATAAGGTAAACTGCATTTGATCTCCTCAAAGTATTGAATAATTTTCTAACTAATAATTTTTTTACTTTGTACCCTCATTAATATAAACTATTGTGATCAAAAAAAAATCTTAGGGTTAAATAAAAATGGGATTAATATAGCACTTTGCCTCTTCGAAGTATTGAGAAGTTCTCATTTTTATTTAACCCTAAGACTTTTTTGATCGCAATAGTTTATATAAATGAGGGTACAAAGTAAAAAAATTATTAGTTAAAAAATTATTTAATACTTTGAGGGGATCAAATGCAATTTACGTTATACCTTTATTATTTTCTTCGTCGCTAGTGACATTGGCGACTGGCTAGATATATATGTGATATATACTTTAGTTATTAAACTAAAATTATTTTAAATAATAATGAAATAGCAGCTTTAAAATATAAAGCTATAAAGTTGTATATTACAACTTTGTACAATATTTTAAAATGATAAGTGATAAAAATATTAGAAAATTAAATAAAAAAATTAAAAACACTGATAGTATGGATAAAGCCATTCACTATTATGAAAAGAAAATTTAAAGAAGGAATAATAGACCTTATGTGGATCATATGTGGAAACTTTATTTTGAATTAAAGAAAGGTTCTATAAAAAGAGCCATTAATAAGTTATATATAACTCAAAAGTAAATATTTTTTTATGATTAGTGAAAAGGATAGAAGAAAGATAAATATTCTTCTAAAAAAGATTGAAGATCTTTGAGAAAAAGAAAATATAGTCCTTTCAAGTTGTTATCGTTACAGTCTCATTATTACTATAATGAGAAATGAAAGAGAAATTGAAAACTTGAAATTACAAGTTAAAAAGTTGTATATTACAACATCTTGATATATTTTATCATGATCAATGATATTGATAGAAAGAAAGTGAATAAAATTTTAAAAGAGATTAAATCCCTAGAAAGTAAATTCCTTGTTTGGAGTAACATTGATATTAACGATGATTATTTTATTGATTCTCAATTTATTCAAGACTTTGAGAAAATATATCTTATTAGGAGACAAATTAAAGATCTTAAAGATCAATTAGCAAGAATCTATGCTATTAATGCTTAAAGTATTTTTTTATTCAAAAAATTAACAAAAAAATTATCTATATTGCAGATGGCCTTCTCTAATAGAGGAATAGGAAATACCTTAAGAGGAAGAGACAGAGGAGGGAGATTATATTCTCCATCTACTTCCACTTATATTGATGTGGATGGTTTCACTATGGTAAACCGATATCATCGAGGGGGACATATTGGTTCGTCTGCTCAACCTGTAAATCAAAGACAAGAAATATTGGCTAATATTGTAGCCAAGGACGATATGACGGATTATATTTCAAAGAATATATTTCTTCAAGTTTGTTGTATAGAGCAAGAAGATAATAATCTTCTAGATGATCCTTTGAATATTCGAAAGGAGTATCTTTCTCTCTATCAGACTCCTATCTTAATAGGGAAGCCCAGAGGATATTTTGAGGCTATTTTGAATCTCTCTGATAATATGAATATTAATCATACAAGGGAGAATAATTCTAAGGATAATTTCAGTGCTATTATTTATAGAAAGGTGATTATCAAAAAAGTTATTAAACCAGGAGCTTGGGGATTTGATCTTTCAACCGCCAAGACCGTTAAAATGGGAGATATTTCTCACAATTACAATTATTGGGATTATCATCAAGGATTCCATCAGGTGTTCTTATATCAGAACCTTAAAATAAACATACTTGGTTTATTAAACTTTGTCCCCGGATTATGAAATCTGGAGGAGTTCCTATTTGGTTTTACGACGGTGGGCCATATATAGACCTATTCTAGATATTCTACCTTCTAATATAATAGAAGCTTTAAAAAGATGGAAAATTTGACATCCTCTTATTAGGGAAAAGGATAATCTGCCTAAGAATTATAACATGATTCTTTTCTTTATAGAATATGGGATTCTATGGATATTGAAATGGAATTTCTGCATTAAAATAATAATGGTGTAGATATTTATACACTACAAAGGAATTTTTGGGTCAGATGGTAGAATAATTTTCCCAAGAAAGATATTAATAATCTTCAGGATCAAGTAAATAAAAAAGCTGATGAATATTTTTCTCAGTATCAGGTAGACAGTAAAAAAGTATCATCATTCTTAAGTAAATCATCCCTTAATCCTTTTGATTTACTTAAAGATTATATTAAATCTGACAACCCTAATATATCAGAATATGAGCTGATGAAGAAATGTATGTTTTTCTTTAAGGATCAATTCTCCTCTTCTTTTTGTAAAGACGATTCTTCTATGGGATCTGGATCAGTTAAAGATACTGAAGAAGGCATATTAGCTAGAGAAAGACAAAATCCTAATGATATTGAGGATGAGAATGTAAACTCCGAAGATGCTTAATATAATGAGCTGACAGAGTTTTGGCATTCTCTTAAAGAGGACAAAAAGAGAAGTCCAAAACATCGACCATAATGGAGTAGCAGCCCCTTATCTAGCGTTTTCTTTGATTTATTTTTACTTTTACTGTTTACTTTAAAAAAAAAAAACAATATTTAACTTTTACTTTTTGCTTTTAATAAAGCATTTTTGTTTGTTTGTGTTAAAGGAATCTTTTCCTCTCGTTAAAAATGGAGCATTTCCCCTTATGAAGGCAGAACATCTCTCTCTCGTATTGTAATCTTCTCCTTTCTTTCTCTTTATCTCTGATAAATAAAACTTATGTACATATTTTACAAGTGTTGATCACAAAACTGTCGTAGTTCTTTTCTACTAGTTAACTTTTGTTTCTTTATCTATTTTTGTAATTTTAAATCATTACATAGGTTTAACCCTTTAGTTATAACTGCAGCAATTAATTGACCATAAGTGTACGAATTATAGTCAATTATATTACTACTCCCTTTTAATTGTTGTTTTGCCCTTTTTGCAAATAAGCTAGTTAAACCATCTAAAAATTTTGTTTTCCAATAAACCGAATTAGTATCAGATCTCATCATGACCTTAGTTATAAATACATCTTTATACCATCTAAAATATGCTAAAGATAAGCACTTTAGATTTTGAATCAAATATCTTTGATTTTCATCATTATTAGTTACAGATCCTAAAAATGATATATTATAGACTGAACTAAAGTATAAATAACATCAGTCTTCTAAATAGGTTGACCTGATTCATTATTTTCAATTTTTACTATATGAAGAATTTCATTCCTTTGCTCCATAGTAAGAAAATTTTCCCACCATCCTCTTAGAGTCCGTAAAAATCTTGATATAATCATCATTACTGTAGTCTTTTCATCATTATTATTAGTTTTACAAGCTGTAGCATATATCATCATTTCATGTATAACACCAAGGATTTGATATTCTGTCATGCCGTCTATTTTCCAGCAATAAATGTCACTACCAGAATAAAATCTATGAGGATGATGAATATTTTCCTCATAAAGAAGATCTTAAGGAGTAGGCCTGGGATAATAATGCCTATTAGAACCAATTAAACTAGAATCCATTTTCTTTGGATTATAACTAATTTTATTATTCTAAAGATCTAAAAATATTTTTTCTAAATCTTTTACTTCTTTAATATCTGTAGGTTCTATTTTTAACACATTAATTTGTAAACCTAACATCTTAATTTGTAACTCTTTTAAGAATTCATTATATTTTTTATTATCAATGAAATTAAATTTAGGTATATTCATTGGTGGTTTAACACTCTCTGGTTCAATTTTTAATTTAGAATTTTTTTCTTCTTTTTGAGGAATCTCCTCATCTTTTTTTAGGTGATTAACCTTATTTTTAACTCTTTATAGTTGTTGACTAATTGTTTATAAATTTAAGTTAGTCAAATTATTTTGTTTAATTAATTTATCACAATCTTTATCTCTAAAAAGGAGCATAAAAGCCTTGACATCAAAAGTGATAGGTTCTTCAGAGCTATTATGACCATATTCAATAGCTATAGAGGTTGTCGGAGGATGGAGTGATGTAATAATCATTCCTTCCTTAGTTTTTCATTCTTTGGTATAACTAGGTAATATTCTTCTTTTCCAAAATATGTTGTTATAAACCAGGAAAAAAGGTAACATTCTTTGTATTTTTTGTAAATGAAGATAATATTCTTTCTTAAAATTTTCAATAAAAACTTTACTTAAATGTTTATACCAACTTACAAAACCTTCATACTTAGGTTGCATAAGTTTACTTCTCATATGTTCCCTTAATATATGATGGTACTCACCATTAATGTTAAATAATTCTTCCGTCATAAGAAAAAATTTATTATACTAGCAGTAGGAATATTATTTTGCTCTTTATATACCCCATGGGGTATTTGGTTAAGAGATATCCTAATACCTTCAACTGATATATTATCCTCATTAGAATCACTTGTAGCAGATTGAGTACTAACCGAAGGTCTAACACTAGTAGATGGTATAGATACCTTATAAGGTATATTTGAATAACTATGAGTTAACCTTGGATTATCTTTTCTAAAATTAAGATAAACTTCTCCTTCGCTTGTTTCTAGTATATTTTCAATAGTCCTATGCATAATAGGAATAGGAGGAATAGCCCTTTGTATTTTTCATCTTTTAGGAAAATCAATTTTTTTCCACTTAATTAATCTATTAGTGGCTGTAAATGAAGTATTCAACATATTAGACTCTATAAGAGTAGTATAACCTAAGGTATTACTTACATGTTGAACATTGGGTGTTAAAGTATTCATAACTTTATAATAAATACGATAAATAACCGCAACAGTTTCTGATCCTGGTAAAAAGCCATAACCTTTAGTGAGCATTCTTAAATTAACAGACTCCCCTATATGTTTGTTTGGTAATGACAATGTTAAATTAGGATAAATATTGAAATAAATAGGACCATAACAGAGACTGGTTTCAACAGCACCCATAACTGATCCAGCTCAGACATCTAGCATCTCTTAAAGTAGTTTGAATACATGTATTCAAACCCAATAAAGTTAAAGGTTTAAAAGCAACTTGAACAAGTCCAACATGTAAAATTTTTATATTTTCCTCTGTATCTTATCATACCTCGAGGGTTGATTAAGTTTAATTCTTCATTATCTTTACCTAAACTTAAGGTTTGTTCTATAATCTTAACAGCCATACTGCTAATTAAGTTAAACATACCATTCCTATATATAGTACTGGGTTGAACAGTAGGAATAGTCCACTTATTTAGTTGTTAGTGAATATTTTCATATTCAATTAAATTCACATTTTTAATGGAATCATCATTATTTAACTCTTGCATATCAAAAATTTGAGAAGATATCTCATTAGATACAGATGAAGATAAAGGATTGGTCATTAATGTGATAATCTGTTAGCCTATCAGGTTTTTCTGAGTTTTTTTTATATCATACTAAGATAACCTTGTAGATTTACAAAGTATAATGTCTGTTTATCTTTTTCTTATAGGACAAAACATTCTTTGTAAAATAACTATGGGTTCATTGGTCAACGATTTACAAGACTACAAAGTCCATGATCGCCTATCGCACTTCTGGCATTCACGGCATAGGTCCAGCTTAACACGACAAGTTGAATCCTCCATAGTTATAGTATAAGAAAGCTCATCCAAAAGAAGTAGATAATCAAACATATAATAAGTAAACCATCACAGGGGATTACCTCTATATGATTTCTTTCTTATAATTAACATAAGAAAATAAGAGACATAAATAAAAACATAAATAACTAGTAATATAAACTCAAAATTATACCTGATATATGCTAACAGATATAGTTAGCCGACTATCATCGGAGATCCAACAATGGCTCTGATACCAATAATAAGGAAAACACTTGTAAAATATGTACAAAAGTTTTATTTATAAGAGGAAGAAAGAAAGAAAGGAGAAGATTACAATACTAGAGGGAGAGAGAGAGATGTTCTGCTTTCACAAGGGGAACTAATTCTTTTTTACCGAGAGAAAAAGATTCCTCTAACACAAACAAACAAAAATGCTTTATTAAAAGCAAAAAGTAAAAGTTAAATATTGTTTCTATTTTTAAAAGTAAACAGTAAAAGTAGAAATAAATCAAAGAAAAAGCCAAATAAGGGGCTGCTACTCCATTATGGTCGATGTTTTGGACGTCTCCTTTTGTCCTCTTTAAGAGAATGCAAAAACTATGTCAGCTCATTATATTAAGCATCTTCAGAGTTCATATCCTCATCCTCAATATTATCAGGATTTTGTCTTTCTCTAGCTAATATGCTTTCTTCAGTATCCTTAACTGATCCAGATCCTATAGAAGAATCGTCTTTACAAAAAGAAGAGGAGAATTGATCCTTAAAGAAAAACATACATTTCTTCATCAGCTCATATTCTGATATATTAGGGTTGTCAGATTTAATCTGATCTTTAAGTAAATCAAAAGGATTAAAGGATGATTTACTTAAGAAGGATGATACTTTTTACTATCTACCTGATACTGAGAAAAATATTTATAAGCTTTTTTATTTACTTGATCCTGAAGATCATTAATATATTTCTTGGAAAAATTATTCTACCATCTGACCCAAAATTCTCTTTGTAGTATATAAATATCTACACCATCATTCTTTTTAATGCAGAAATCCCATTTCAATATCCATGGAATCCCATATTCTATAAAGAAAAGAACCATATCATGATTCTTAGGAAGATTATCCTTTCCCCTAATGAGAGGATGCCAAATTTTCCATATTTTGAAAGTTTCTATTATATTCGAAGGTAGAATATCAAGAACATGTCCATATATGGCCCACCAGTCGTAGAACCAAATATATATATATATAACCATCATGGACATAACAATGGTACACAAGACCCTCCTAACTCTATTGACTTTTCAGCCATTTCGTCCACGACTCACCCAAAATTATGCAAGAAGCGGCCTATAGCTTCTCTCGCCATCAAAAGCCTAAGCATCACCAAGTTTAACGGGTTACACTCTCTGGGACTTATCCTACTCC
>BRYF01000008.1:5310000-5317500 GCA_030159135.1 Actinidia polygama
ATTAAAATAAGGGTGAAATACACTGATCTCCCCTGAGATTTCGAATTAATACACAAAGTACCCCTAACGTTTGAAAAATTACAATGACCTCCCTTGAGGTTTGAAATTTATAACAAATTCTCTCATTTTACACTAACCACTCCTGATGTTCTGGGTTAATACACAAAGCACCCCTCAGCTGACATCATGAATGAACATGCAACTGAGGGGTGCTTTGTGTATTAATCCGGAACTTCATGAGTGGTTAGTGTAAAATGAGAGAATTTGTTATAAATTTCAAACTTCAAAGAAGGTCATTGTAATTTTTCAAACTCAGAGATACTTTGTGTATTAACTCAAAACCTCATAAGAGGTCAGTGTAATTTATCCTTAAAATAATTGAGAGATGAGAGAGAAATAGAGGCTTTTAAATGAAAGACAGATAGTGTGATTGAGCCACTCTAAAGCTCAAAATTCACCGCCATTACCTTTCTAGTTTCTTATTTTCTGCCCGTTGATTGTTCTAAAATCTAAGTAACGGCTAGCTAATAGGTAAATAAAATATTTTACAGTTAAAAATGAAATCTTTTGCAAAAAGAAAAAACATTCAATGCCCTTGATAAGTCCACAAATTGAATTTTGGAAATGTTAATTTATTTACTTTTTTTAAAAAAAAACTTTTTATAAACACACGGAAGCTTTTAAAGTTGCAAGTAGGGGCTGTATACTAAAAAGAGTGAAATACGTTGACCACTCCTGAGATTTCGGGTTAATAAATAAAGCACCCATGATGTTTGAAAAATTACAATGACCTCCCTTGAGGTTTGCCTTTAATTCAGATGCCCATGACGTTTGAGAAATTACACTTACCTCCCTTACTTTTTAAAACTTGTAACAGATTCCCCCATCGTTAATTGTCCATTAGCAAGATTGACTGCTCACTCATTCATAACGTCAGTTGAATAGTGGTTGAATTATCATATATGCTATTTTTTGACAAAAATTACTATATATACCCCACAATAATTTTGATTGAATGACTAAAAAATAATAGTATTTTAGACATAAGGACATTTAATTTAAGCACATGGACAACACATGATCAATTTTTCTCACTATTTCAATGAAATTAGTAAAGAAAAGGGTATAAGTAATACAATTAAATAGTTAATGGGTCAATATGATTCACTTTTTAATCATTCAATCAATATCCTTGTGGGATATATAGTAACTTATGAAAAAATGGGCATATATGGTATTCCAACCACTATTCAGCTGACGTCATGGATGAACAGTTAATCTTGCTAACGGACGATTGACGTCAGGGATGTTTTATGTATTAACCCGGAACCTCAGGGGTGGTCAGTGTATTTCACCCGACGATAGGGGAATCTGTTGTTACAAGTTTAAAAAAGTAAGGGATGTCAGCATAATTTTTTAAATATTAAGAAAACATCTGTATTAAAAGCAAACCTCAGCTCAGGGGAGATCATCGTAATTTACTTTACTAAAAATATGTGAGACCTCTCAAAATTTGAGATCCTAGGTGGTGGCCTTAATGGCCTACTGGACATGGAATTTCTAACCAAGAGGTGAAGGAAGTTATTCCTTCCAACTAAAGCAATCGTGCAAAGTGATTCTTATGCAACTTTTTATTAGCATGTTTCACCTAATCACGTAACAAGTTGTACCAAGTGTCATCACGGCTACAAGTTGGCAAAGTTGAGACCCTCTGGACGGTGAGGAGGTTAGAGTTTTGACCAAAGGTTTTGAAGGGGAGATAATGGAGGCGACAATGGTGTTGGGGAGGGTGAGAAAAGCAATGTCATGTGGTGACAATGGGGTTCGGTGGTGATCAACCCATGGATTATGGAAATAAATGGCCACAATGATGGGTGCAATGGGGTTGGCTCTAGACAGCGATGCTGACAAGAGAGAGAGAGAGAGGAGACGGAGGACAAAAGAGAGATTAGGAGAGGGTGAGGTGGTGGTAGCCAGAGCTTATGGCTGTGGTTAGGGTTTGCAAATGGAGGAGGAAGAAGAAAGTTGGTATTAAGATTCCCATGATTTTAATTAAGAGTTAAATGGTTTAAAAAATATTTAATGATTTCATAACTGTAACATTATTTTACATGTCACCACACAAGTGAGATGTATAATAATATTTTCTCAAAAGGATCAAGACTTCTTTAAAGTTAAAAAAAATGAATTTTATCAATTTATTTTGTGAAAAATTATCTTCAAGTTCAATTTATAAAATTTAGAGAAGTCTTGTCCCCCTCAAAAAAAAAAAAAAAAAAAACTGTTACCTCATAAAAATCAAAAACCAGCTCCCCATTTTCACTGTTCTCAAAAGCTTCCGAGTCCACTCTCTAGCTATAATTCATTTCCAGCTGAAGCTTCCATCAGCTTTACATTGGCTTCCTCAGATTTCAACTTTTCTTGAACCATTGATTTGTTTTCCATACATGCATCCCTTATGAGAATATCGTTATCAACATTGTCATCATTAACCTTGTCACCATCTGAGTTGTGGAGAAATGGCATTGGCATTTTCATCGCAGCTTAGGTCTCGAGAGCCAGATCAAGCAGAGGTGGTTTGCAAGTTCAGCTGTGAGTTAGTTTATCACCACTAGTGCTGTCACCTTCTACAGCTTTATCATCTTCTTCCGGTTCTTTGGCACTATTTGGAGGCTCTGATCTGCTGACTTGTTGCAAATCACAATCAATACATTCTCCAGTTTTGTTTTGTTTTTTGGGGTGAATTAGCGTATATAAAAAAAGAAAAGCCACAGAGCGGGAAGACAAATACAAGGGGCAAAAAAACAAAGAAACAAACATAAAATCTGTCCTAGAACAACACAGAATCAACAAAAATAAACCAACCATAAGAGACTATAAAGGCAAGGACAGAGCCACTGGAAAGCAGATTCCAAGCAGCCTTAGTATACAGTCTTCAAAGAAAACCAAATCCACGACAGAAAATTCAGAACAGCCTTAGGAGAACATCCAAAGGACTTCACAGCCACCACCACGGGAAAATGACCACCCATAGAACAAGAAGATACGACACAAGATGAGAACCAAACCCCAAAACAAATATACAGGGGAACCAAATCAAAAGAAGAGAGAAAGGAAGGAATTATTCCATGCACATCCCGCATGGATAGCAAGCTATTAAAATCCAAGAAAGAAATCAATAAACACACATTTTTCCCTTGCCTCATCCTCACATAATACCTCCACTCCACTCATGAAAGAACGACTCACAATTATTGTTTTACCTCCAAACACACATAGACCTCATACAAACTAAATGAAAACAGATAGGCCCCAAATAATAATCCAGAGGTCACCAAAAGAAGACCAGACAGACCCAGAAGGAAGCCTCCAAACCTACAAAAACCAAGGACAACCTGTTGGACACAAGCAGAAACAATAGTTAATCGTGAGGATCAAGAAATATAGGACACAAATCGAAAATAGACACCTGCGATGGCTAGTCAGTGGTTGACGATGTTGTAGACTTGTTGGTCCGAGCTACAAGACAGAAACAACGAGAAAAGGTCGATGGTCAAGTTAGTGACCGGAAGTGTTGAGAGAGAGAGAGAGAGAGTTTTAAGCTTCGAATAGCTAAATTGCGTACCTTTGATAAAGAAAGGGCATTGTCTTTTATAATGCAGTTCGGCGCGTACCGGAACGCATTGACTGCTGTGTCAGTGAGTAGGCAGTTGACACAATCATGCCCCTAAGGCATAGCTGGTATCTAGCCTATCACGTAGTCAACGTCTGGATCCAAACGTGTGAGTGCAAGAGGAAACTTTACTGGGCAAGTTACTGGGGATCCCCGCCGACTTTTGTGCCTCGACCGAGCTCTAGCGCAGAGACCCTGCCGAGCCTGCAATATAGCGATAGTCCGGCGACAGTGCTTGCCCTAGCTCAGTTGGAGTTTATACTTGGGATTTATCTCCTTACAATTGCCCATTAGCTCGCATGTTCGGAACAACCAACAACTTTGGGGCGTGCCCTAGCTCGGTTAGAGTTTATACTTGGGATTTTATAATGCAGTTCGGCACGACGCATTGACTGATGTGTCAGTGAGTAGGCGGCTGACACAATCATGCCGCTAAGGCATAGCTGGTATCTAGCCTATCACGTAGTCAACGTCTGGATCCAAAAGTGTGAATGCAAGAGGAAACTTTACTGTGCAAGTGACTGGGGAACCCTGCCGACTTTTGTGCCTCGACCGAACTCTGGCGCAGAGACCCCTTCGAGTCTGCAATATAGCGATAGTCCGGCGACAATGCTTGCCCTACCTCGGTTGGAGTTTATATTTGGGATTTTATCTCCTTACAATTGCCCCTCAACTCGCATGTTTGGAACAACCAACAACTTTGGGGAAGGCTGGTGACTGAGATCCCGGACAAAGATTTGTACCTCGACGAATTTGTTTGGGTCTCGAGAATTGGGAGTTCTAAGCCTGGGATGATGGAGTATGGTCCTTGTATAAATTTCTTTTTGAACACTACTCGTTTCTTAATTGTTGTATCTCGGCTGATCTGTCTTGTAGATTTTAATACCTTGTTCTGTAGACAAACTACGTGGTGCATGACTATAGTCAAACACGTGAATCAAAGCCCAAAACCCTGAGACGTTGCTACTTTGTTGCAATACAAGCCCATTTATCGTCATACCATTCCCCACCGTGCAGAGCAGCTCTGTCGGGTTATTCTTCCACCATTTTGCATCCGGGAGCCAGCTTTATGAGCCCAGCGAGCTAGCTTGGACCATCTCAGTGAGGAACTTGAGGGGGCTCCCGAGCTTGCTTAGCAGGAAGAAGAGGTCAATTCTAGCACCACCAGTGGTTCCAACTCACTTGATCTTTCTGGCAGTCCAGTGATATTGCCGCGCCAAAAGGAGAAGGGGAAGAACCTATAGTCCCGGGAGTTAACTTGACAGCAGCAGTCCCAATTTTGGTGGTCATCTCAAATGAAGAGGCCCCTACTAAAACCGGGTGCACCAAGTCCTCCGAGACGAGGTAGAGCATTCATTTGTTAGGGGAGAAGGCTCCGACCCCAACTATGAGGCAAAGATGCCTCTCAATTCTTCAAGCTCCCAAGCAAATCATCTAAGAAAAAGTCCAAGGCCTCCAGTTCTAGATCCAGTTCTTGCTCTAGCTCCTGTTGCACCACCAGCTCCAATGGCACCGATATCGCACTCCTCTCGTACCAAAAAAAGCAGAGTGGAAGACTCTTGAGGGGGCACTTCCCCCAATAGATGACACAGGGTGGGTGCCAGCTTGGAGGGCACGTCTCCATTGAAACTTACCACAGCCCCCGAGTTCAGGGCTCCAATCCTTACTGTTGGGGAGCTCGGAAGGCAAGTAACTATAACAGACAACTTAGGAGCATGACACTTGCATTGTCTTGGCATAGGCTATCATGTTGCCCGTAGATGTGGCAAATTTGGAAGCGGAAGAAGATGTGGTAGGCTGCAGCCTCACGGTTATGCAGAATGTTCAAGTATCGAAGCTCGGCTAGTTTACTGCTTTTTTTAATTCTGAACACTTAGTAATTTGTTGTTGTGTATCTTTGTGTGTTGTAGGCCCTCCAGGGGTCAATGACGAACCTTTGTTGCCTAAAGAAACGTTCTGATGAGCTGAAGAAAGCTCAAAAGAAAGCCACCACTCTAGAGGGTGAGCTGAAGAAGACTAGGGAGGAGCTTGTCTCTACAGAAGCAGCACTCGTCGAGCGCAAACCTTCTGTCATGGTTGTCGCTGCTGCAATAGAGGAGGTTCCTATTGCTCGTGAAGTGATGGTTAAGGCCAGGGGAGAGTTGGCTAACCTCCAAATGGTGGTGGCCCAAGTCCCTGTCTACTAGCGGGTCTTCGACTGCAACTAGAACAATGCTTGGTTACATTATGTCTACGAGGTAGCCCAAATGCGCTTTGACGTATTTCACGAGGGGCTGGCTCGGGTGCCTTCAGGAGCTTGAAACACCCCCTGACCATCCTACACGGGCAACGGCGAATCCTTTTGTAGCTCTCATGGACTCGTTCGAGCCATACTCGCCAATCCTCCTCTTGGGCTTCAACGAGGAATAATATGCCAACCAACCGGGAGAGTAGGATGAAGTTGACGACAAGACTGAGGTGGACAGTGTTGAGGCAAAGGAAGATGAAGCCCGAGCTGAGGGTGATCAACAAGTCCCCCCCCCCCGAGGTGTAAAGTGATTTGCTGCATGTCAGGGGATTGATCCTAGTCTTAGTAAATAGTTTTTGAACATCTTTTGAACCCTTGTAATTTGTATATATAAAAATATTTTCTTATCTCAGTTTGTTCTTTACTTACTTTTGCCTTAACATATTTTTGTCTATGTGTTGAATACTTCAGGACACCTCGAGCTCGTTACTCGAGTACCTTGTGAATGCTTTAGTGTATATCTGTTTTCTACATTACTTTGTGAGGTTTAGAATAATCTTGAACTCGGTGCTCAGGCAGCTCAAAGACCAAGTCATGCACATACCTTAACGAAGATTTGTTGTTTGCATGCCATAGCGTAGATGTAGCTTTTCTCTTGACTTGTCTTAGCTCGTTTGAATAAGTTATGCGCATGTCTTAGCGAAAACTGTTGTTGTTCATGTGATAGCGTAGATGCTTTTTTTCTTCATAGCTGAATTTTAGGACATCTCTCACTCTCATGCTTGAGCAGATCAACGGATTAGCCTCGCGCTAGCTTTAGGACATCTCATGCTCATGCTTGAACAGATTGACGGATTAGCCTCGCACTGCTTAACATCTCAAACTCATGCTTGAGAAGTTTGGCACTAGTCTCGCGCTTGCATTAGGACCACCTTAACTCGTGCTTAGGTAAATGAGGAATGCATCTCGGTTTAATTTCAAACTTTCAAAAGTAACATTTATGGCGTCAAAATATGGAACTTCTTACAGCCAAGCCATATACATTCTCAAAGATTTTTAGAAAATTGTAAGGAACTCTTGGTAACCTCGATGTGCATTCATGAAACTCATCCAAGTATGGACGGATGTTGAATCCACCAACTGATCAATTTTGGGCAAGGGGAAGCAGTCCTTCGGACAAGCTTGATTGAGGCTTGTGAAATTAATGCACACTCTCCACTTGCCTATTTTTTTCTTTACCACAACTATGTTGGACAACCAGCTTGAGGAAAGAACCTCCGTGATAGAACTTGCCTCTTTTAATTTTACAATTTTCTCTATCACCGCGTCTACATTCTCGGTTGTAGACCTTCCCCGCAACTTTACTGAACAAGCCTCGGGAATGACGTTAAGCTCATGTTTGATGAAGCTCGGGTCAATTTCGGGTATCTCATACGGAGTCCATGCAAAGACCTCAATGTTTGTTTTTAGAAACTCGATGAGCTCATTTCTCTCCCGTTCCCTCATATCTGACCCAATGAGGAAGAAATAGTTTGACCTTAGCTCATCGAGCTTATAGCGAAACAGGTCTTCCACGATTTTAGTCTGAGGAGTCCTGCCA
>BRYF01000008.1:5345000-5347500 GCA_030159135.1 Actinidia polygama
ATTGCTAAGATTGACTAGAAAATTCTACTTCTCACCTCCATTCGTTGTTCAAACATAATAATATCATATTGCAGCATATATCGAGTCCATGAACATTCAAAGGCCAACAAAAGCTCTTCATACCATTCATAACAAAGCAATCTTCCACTAAATCCTTAATCCAAACACAGCCTAACTTTACGGAGTAAAGACAATCAGTTTCATGTCCCCTCTCCATTGATCTGCAGCTCCACGGTGTAGAAGCAGCCCAGAACAGGGAGGAGACAATTAATCTGAGTCCAGTAGCATTCAAAGCTAAACATTGCCTATCAAAAGCTCTTAAGCTTTGCCAAGATGGACTGGATCTTTCAAATCAATAACTTGTAAAAAACAAGAACAAATAAAATGAAAGAAAATGCGTATGTGTGTGTGAACTTATTCTATACGATTCATCTAAAAATAGAAGTATCTGGAAAAAAAAAATTGAACAATTTATGCATGGAAATCTTAACCCCCATTTTTTATCTGCATAAGAATCTGGAAGCAGAGAGAGAACGCATTATCAAATCCATAGAACAAAAAAATCAATGATAATTGATGAGGGGCAAAATATTTACCTATTGAAGTAAGCACGTCGCCAAGATCATGTCGTCTTATCTAATTCGATCACCTCACTAAACTCAGAATCCCTGGAACCCCGTCCACGTACTCCATAGGTTCTCACATCACCAATCCCGAGCTAATTAATCTCGCCCGTCATTCTAAAGATGGGATGACCTTGAGCCTCCACCTCCGCTAGGTCTCCTACATTCGTGGTGCTATCTCCATTTGGCATCTCCTCCGGTTGCGCCGCGATCCTCGGCCACGGCTTTCATATTTGGTTATCTAACGATTACGCCGTGATCTTCTCACATGATTGTAAATTCTTTATTTATAAAAGGCCGCTCACCATTCACTAGAAAGAGGTAATTGAATTCTCACTCTTTGAGCCATAACTCTACTAATTTTCTGTTGTGCTTTGTCTAGCATATTCACTCGGTCTCATCTCCACACCTCTCTTGCGCAGGTTGCCGATGTCAATACCGAGCTTCCGAACAATTCTGATTATTGATTGCTCATCTCAAATTTATATTACAACAATAATCATAGACTTTATTTACTTTAAGAAACGTAAACTTTATGAACTGTGAAAAATACATGGCTCAAATATCGTGGCCGCCATTGGTGCAACTGCATCGTGTGCAAAGGTCACACACGTATAGAGAGAGAAGAGGAGGAGAAGGGTTTTTAGGGTTAGATTATTCAAACATTTTATATATTTTTTTCACAAATTTTATCCTTAAATAAAATCTTTTAAAAAAAAACCAAGAACCCAAACCGTTTTTGGTTGGTTTTCGGCCTTCCACAGTTTCGGTTCATGATTTGGTAAAATTTCAATTTTTGATTTCAATGAAAAAAAATTGATTGAACCCAACCCAAACATATATATTAGTATTAATATATTTCAATATATAAAACATATTTGATCTTGACTTTCCATTGAGATCCAAATCTAACCATCCATTTTTTACAGTTCAAACCAAGTCGGACCGACCAAAATCGACAAAACCGAAGTGGAACGAAACCAACTAGTCCGATACCAATTCTTGTGGTTTTGATCTACTAAAATATCATATCAAAATCAATCGATTTTAAGAATTTTCAAACTAGACCGACTTACCTGAGCGGACGATATACACCCCTCTATATATGCCAAACCATGCTATATTAATAAATGAGCTTGAGTTGATATTTATAAGCCTAACAAATTTGGGGACTTAACTTTAAGGTTCATGTAACTAATTTTTGTAACATAAATTTTTTTAACATACTTGATTTATGTTACAAAAATTATTTTTTGACAAGATAAAAAAATATTTGCACTCTCTGATACACTGCACTCTCTATACACTCTTATATTTTACTACACCCCCACCATTCCTATTATATTTGGCAACCCCAATTTGTGACCAAAGGTCACTTTCCAACCGGTTTGTGAACTTTTCTGGCGATCCTCTAACAAATTTCTAGAGGTAAATTTTACTAATTGCTAGATAATTTTATTTGTGAAAAGTTCATCGAAAAATCAAGTAGTAAAATTTTTTCAGTTACTTTTCAGAGATAAATTTATGTCTGAAAGGTCAAATAATAAATTGTTATTATTCATTTTCTACTTACAAAATAATGAAATTTATCTCTGAAATGTTTGTCAAGGCCAATAGCGGTGACTGGAGTGGTGGCAGTGATGAGTTGACACTTTGTTATTGGATAATTAATAAATATATATACTTATAATAAAAAGAAAGTTAATATTCTCTCTATATAAAAAATCATGAACTTTGGGTTATAAAAGATTAAAAATCAAGAATTATTCGTGAAGATAGAACCGTAACCCAACTAAAAAAGGTCAACTACTTGGAATATTCACTGATTATCCTAAAAAAGTTTTATTTCTCAATCTCATTCGCTTACACATTCAATA
>BRYF01000008.1:5352500-5362500 GCA_030159135.1 Actinidia polygama
TACAGAGTTGCTTCACAAGGATGGGCTAATAAAAAATATGTCAAGTGACCACAAGCATTGCACGGCATCTATGGCTTATGATTTTTTAATTTAATCATTGATCGATTATTGATCGATTACTGGTTAATCACATGGCCAACACAACTCCCAATATCATAAAATTAATTAATTTCTTCTCCCAACATGACAAATGATGACCTAATCTGGTGTCGTAAGGCAATCAATTGACTAATATTAACATGAGATTGCCTACACAATCACGCATAGTATATATATAAAATAATAAAAAAACTTAATTTATTCCATTATTCCAATTTTAAAATAATGACAATTGTTTGCTTGTATTTGATTTTTGATATTCTGTATTTCGATCAAAAATTTGATAAGAAAATAAAAAAATAAGATAATCTAACCATTCAGGATCTATAGATCCACTAACTATTCTATTTCTTTTTTCTTATCATCCAAACAAACCTTATAGTTTCCTTTTTCCTTTCAAAATTCCTCCACAAAGATAAGATCCAATCACTGTCTAAAAAAACTTTTGATTAATTGTATCACACGACTTGTCAAACTTAGATGGAATGGCATATTAATATTACTAAAATGAAACGAACCTTCAACAGCTTGTCATTGACCTTTTACCAAAAACACAAACCCAAGACGACAAAGCTGACCAAGATGCATGATAGTGAACCCATTGGCATTTGATCATAAAGTTGATAGGCATGTTCATTTCTTTTTTGACAATCGATAAAAGGGGACGGGAAGGGAATACTGCACTTTGCAGTGTTAACACTCGATCGAATTCAAACATCACACTTGGTAAGGAAGCACTATAATTACTAGGCCAGTTCCTTGATCTTACAAGTACTTTTTAAAGGATTCATATTTTATTTTTATTTTTTATCAAAAAAAGAAAAATTTTACTAACTCGGGTAAATAGTTACGCACAACGAGGTAATATGAATTTAGCAAAAACAAACATAAGAGGTACATCACTGTTAAATAGAAACGTACAACCCGACCAATTATACTTTATCATTAAATATTAAAAAATACAATAAATATGTTGAATATTTCTTTGTCGTTTCTTTCGAGATAATTTGCACCTCAAAATTTGGAAAGTGTCTGTGCCACATCACTTTTATAAATTTTCTAAATAAGTTTGTTTGTGTATTATTGTTTTCCTAATTTGGATTGATCTTTTGTGGTTATCGTTTACACAAAATGCTTTGGCGTTCGTCGTTTGTATAGTAGAAAGCCTTTTTTCTTTTCAAATGTCAAGTAGTTTGTAAGATCCCAAATATAAGACCAGACAAAGCAGGAGTGATAAGGACTTGAGGCGACACTCCCTCCACTAGCTACTACCACTTTTGTATCTCATGCCAAGTACATACACACACAATATAAGACTACATATTCCGAATTTATTTTTATATTCAAATGTCGGATTAATCAAAAGCAAGGAAAATAAAGTTATATACAATTAATTATCATATTATATGAAAATCTCAATCTAATTTTCTCACTTTTTTAATTATATTTAATTAAATTAATATTTAAATTAAAATTTTCTTACTCGCTACTGATGCGTTAGATAAGACTTAGCTACTCGAAATAGAACTTATTAAAGTGACGTAAGAGGAAAAACTCACGTGAGTAAGATAAATTAGTAAATTTGTTAGGTTGTATAGTGTTGCTCGTTATTAAACATAGATTTTGCTCTAATTTTTATTCTCTCTTTTAAATAGCGATTAGGAGAAATCATTTTTGATCTTATATTTTTTAAATTTCATGTTAAAAGGATAATTCTTCGGTGACATTCTTTTTTTAAAAAAAAAATTTTATGGAATCGTATATAAACAGAGTTCTACTTGATTTAGATTATTACACATGAATAAGAACCTTAAATTTATTACAACTTTATTTTTTTATCAAAAATATATTTAAATAACCGAAACCGCTTCCCAAAATCTCAAGTTTTTATGTAACTCTTTTACTAGGTTAATTAACTTTTTGTTTCTTTGCAATTGTCTCTTTCATATTATACGTATTTCCTAATTGTGCATTCATAGACAATATTTATAAACTCGTATAAATAAAACAACACTGACGTGTTGGCGAGAATTAACCCTAATCTGCTCAAGAAATAGTCCCATAATAGGAAGAAATAAATAATTAATTTTTGTTTTTGACGAGAATCGACCCACTAAGCTCACCTAACTGGTTAAAGAAGTTGTAATTCAAGATTATAAAATGTTGCATTTATTTAGATGCACTAGCCAAAATATGGTTCACTAATGGATCATCAAGCAATGGCCCAATAAGGGTATTTTTGAAGTCATTTCAATTGATCCCCAATTCCTAGTTTTTAGTATAAAATAGGATTGAAAAAAGGCAATATGTAGCCATTCCCGGTGGGCAAAGGTGTACGCTACAAGTCATGTGAGAATTTTCAAAGGCATCATTTGGATAGGAAGACTCACGAAAGGGACTCTCAAAACTTTACAAGTCAAAACATTCGCAATCTAGATGGAGGCAAAGTCTACAATTATGACTAGAAAAGTTGTGAGGATGCTTTAATTTGCGGCATAATTACCAGTTATTGTGGTCTTCTTATTTCGAGTTTATGTG
Source organism: Actinidia polygama (assembly GCA_030159135.1). Taxonomy (NCBI): domain Eukaryota; kingdom Viridiplantae; phylum Streptophyta; class Magnoliopsida; order Ericales; family Actinidiaceae; genus Actinidia; species Actinidia polygama. Next base: position 5,355,138 of record BRYF01000008.1, read on the forward strand.
CTTTCTTATGTATTTTTTTTTTCATTTTATTATTTTTTAATTAATAAAATTTTACATTACTGATAAAAAAAAGTTACGAGAATGTGGTTATGTTATGAACAATTGTGATTTTTTTTGGGTATGACAGTGAAATTATAAGATTAGTATGATTTTTCTAAAATCAAAAATCAAAAGATAAATTTTTTAAAAAAATATTTTTTAATTTTTTGGGTGCATCTTTATGGATTGGGCCCAAATTTTGGTTCTGGTTGCTTTGCCCAAGGGTAGAGGCACGGTGAAAAAGTGAGCAAATTGAGAATATCTCAAAAAGAGAGAGAGAGTGAGAGAGTTGTAAGCTTATTCTCACTAGATATATATATATTGAAATTACTGCCACCCAATATCGTAGACAAGTTGTCAAATCTCGTAAATATCTGTCTGTGTATGTGAGTTTTTATATGTTTCTGTTCGATTCTAGACACAACAGTTGTGAATATCATAGACAAATTATCAAACCTCGTAAATATCTGTCTGTGTGAGTTTTTGTGTGTTTCTATTCGATGGTGGGCACAAAAGATGTAGATATGTATTGTTGAATTTCATGCAATTCACTGTTGAATTTTGTAAATTATCCCAGATGAATTAGAAAAAATTATATATATAAAAAATGATTTCCATGGAATTGTTTAGAAGAATTAGAGAATCAAATCTATTTGGATCGAAGCCTCAAACTCAAAGTCAAAGTCTCTGCTACTATTTATTTATTTATTTATTAATTATCAATAATATCCTCTTTGGACAAGCTTTCAAGTCTCACACGAACCGGTTTAAAAGGACAAAATTAATGTGAAAATGAAAAAGAGTCCATAAAAAAGGGCCACTTAAAAACTTTGTGAAAAAAACTTTTCAATTCAGACTTGGTAGGAGCGTGTTTATACTTAAGGCCTGTTTGGATTAGTTGTTTTGGTATTTTTTGCTAAAAAAAACTCATTTTTTCTGTTTATTTGGGATGAGTTTATTTGTGATGAATTTATAAGAGTTTATTAACTGAAATAATTCAGTTTTTTTGGCTACGTTCCCAAGTAATACAAGTAGATTTTTTTTTGTACCCTTTTAATTCAAAAATAAAAAAAAATAATTTTTTTAACTAGCCCAAACAGGACCTCAAAGCACTGCATCAACCTTACTAAATTTGAGTCAAATTTAACTCAAAAACTATAAATTACATTTTATCTAGTCACTTTTTAAACACGAACTTTATCTGCATCTCTATTCTAATTCTATTTCATTAGTATATTATTTCTTTACTATTTATTCATTTTATTCTCAAAGTGTTTTTTAACCGTCATATTTTTTAAATGGTCACATTATTCCAACGATGCTATTTTTTTAATTAAACGGTATAGCAGATGGAATGAGCAATTTTAAAAAATTAATAGATATAATTAAAAGTGGAATAATCTAAAAAAATATTTTAATAAAATTATAAAAGTGAAAATTATAATTCATGCTTTAAATAACGTGTGAATAGTGGCTAATCAAATATTACTAGGCACAATAATAAAAAAAAATTTAAGCTATTTTAACTAATTTGATGTGAAATATTTTTTGAATTTTCATTGGATAAATTAGCTGATTTCTAGAAAAGTTGATGTGATGCTCTTAATAGCTCATTTTACCCGACAGTGAGAGGTTTAGTGTATCACATCATTTACCAAAAGAAAAATGGACAACTTCTATGAAGTTATTAGGTTTAGATTGAAATGTGCAGTCCATGTTTTTAGGGTCTCATTTTGACTATATTTTAATAATTTAAATAGTTTAAGTAGTTGATTTTATCGTAAAAATCAATAATGTAAAAAAAAATTATGTTGATCGGATATAAATCGATATTCGTCTTGTATTATTTTATAACTTAATAAATAGGTGTGTCACAAAGAATTATACTCATTTATCTTGTTATAAACTGATATTGATCGCCATTGATCTGTATCCGATCAACTTAGTCTTTTAATGTGTTATAGTTCTTGATAAGGTTGACAATATAATGATTTGAATCATCAAAATGGTACCAAAACATGACTTAAAATATTTGAATGGCATAGTTACATTCCAAAAATTGGATTTCAAGTAAGCCTGGTCCAAGAAAATAGAGCAAAAGATATTCCCCTCCTAATCACTTCCATAGTAAGATAAGATTTGGACCATTTGATTCTTTGGTCTTTGGCGTAGGATTAGGGTTATATGTCATGCATAAGGACTTGAAATTTCTTTTTTTCTTTTTATTTTTCACACATCTAGAAGCATTGGTTCTATTAGTCAAATAATGGCTGGCTAGTGAGAGTGACCAATCAAAAGACGACAAGCAATCAAGTGTTCTCAAGGTAGGCATTGAAATGGAATCATAAAAGGGTAATGCTATAGTCATCGTGCATGTTACCGCATTTGTTATCGTACACACCAAAATAACATTATTTTGATGCAAAAAATTCAAAACGACGTAGTTTTGGTTTGGTAAACAAACGCGGCTTTTAGTTGAACGACGCTGTTTTTTTTTTTTTTTGTACCAAAACGACGTCGTTTTGGTGTCATGCAGTAACAAATGCGATAACATCCGCGGTGACTATAGCATTACCCATCATAAAATTAGGTTTAGATATTAGCATTCTGGCCTCAATTTCTCAAGAAATTTACCAAGAAAAATAATTTTCACTATCATTTTCTCTAAAAAAATATTTAAAAAAAAAATATTATGTAAAATTACAAAATTATCGTTGAATTTAATGATTTTTAACATATTTTGTTTATAAAATAATTTTTTTTGGTGTGATTTCGTATGTATAAAAATTAAAAATGAAATTTAAAACAAAAAGAAAAAGGAAAAGAAAACATGAAAATCAGATTGGTTGGTGAATGAATTCTAATTAAACATGTGGGATATCTTTTGGCCGAAAAGTTAGAATTTTGTTTTTGAAATTCAGAGTGAATCTGAAAAGCAAACAAGGTTTTAAAAGATTCTTGGAATCAAACATAGGGTAGCATCTTTGACCATTTTAGCCACATTAATGGCTTCCACAAAATAATTGTAAATTACATGGTTAAATCCCTATAGTGCCCTTGTTTATAGAGGAATTGTTACAATTGAAACAATACAAGTGCTTTTTATTATTAGTTTAACCTTCTAATTTATTTATTTATTTATTTTTTTTGGGGGGGGGGGGGGGGGGGAATAAAGGATTTTAATTCATGGAAAATCTACTAAAACAATATCAAATGATTAGATTTTAATTTGTTTTGGGTGAATGAGCGTATCTATCTATCTATATAAAATAATATAGTTTTATAAATGAATAATCCAGGTCGTAACAGTTTTTATACAAATTAGATCACAATAACTACTATTAAAACCAAAAACTCTCCGAACATAAATATCCGTGCTTAGTGTAGGTTATCATAAGTTGCTAGTGAGCTCGATCTAACCTCACATATACAGGTGTCAAACGTGTCCGCCGTGCCGTGCCGTGCCACTTTTCTTCCGTGCCAGTCGTGCTTCGTGCCAGGGCGGGTCGGGACCATTTACTTAATCGTGCCGTGTCGTACCTTTTTTAATCGTGTCGTGCCATTTTTAATCGTGTTGTGCCGTACCGTTTTTCTTAATTCGTGCCGTGCCGTGCCGTCCCGCTTACTTAATCGTGTCGTGCCGTGCCGGCCCTTTAACTTAGTCGTGTGACTCGTGTCGTGTCGTGCCCGTCTACTTAATCGTGTCGTGCGGTGCTGACCCGCTTACTTAATCGTGTCGTATCGTGTCGTGTCGGCCCTCTAACTTAGTCGTGTGACTCGTATTGTGTCGTGTCAGTCTACTTAATCGTGTCGTGCCGTGCCAGTATTTAATCGGGTTATGTTGTGTCGTGTCCGTTTTTTAATTAAAAGCACAATTACAGTAGTTTTGTGCTCAAAGACAACACAGAAGAACTGCCCGCATAAAAGTTTGTATATTTTATCTTAAATCTTTTATAGCCTATCATATCTTTTATCAAAATGTAATTTATTTTTCTCCCTAATTTTTTTATTTTTGTTATTCATAATTTTATTTTAAATTTTTCATAATTTTCTCTCCCTAATTTAATTTATATTTTCTCCTTAATTTATATTTTATTTTATTTATATATTTATTTATTTATGGTCATGGCTCACGAACAAGAAAATTTTATTTTTTTATTTTTTTATTTTTTTTATTTTAAAAATTATTTTTATTTTTTATTATTTTTTTACTATGGCAACTAGCAAGTCCATTTATTTAACTAAAATTTATTTTTTACTTATATGGGCTATGAGTCCATCACATTGACAAGTTTAATTCATTTAATTAAAATTTATTTTGGACTTATTATGTCCTAATGGTCCATGACAAGTCAAAATTTAATTTTTATATTTTTTTTATTCAAAAAATCATTAAAAAATTTAATTTTTTTTATTATGGCAAATTAATTTATTTAATTAAATTTTATTTTAATTTATCTAATAATTAATTATTTATTGACACTTCTGTGTCGTGCCATGCCAATTACCGTGTCGTGCACGTGCCGTGCCTGACTAAATCTGTGTCGTGTCGTGCTCGTGTCGTGCCCAACTTTGACTGTGTCGTGTCGTGCCGTGCAAGGCCAACTACCGTGCCATGCTCGTGCCGTGCCCCACCATTTTCGTGCCCCGTGCTCATGCACGTGCCTCCTCAGACCGTGTCGTCCCGTACCATGCCCAACTTATACCATGCCCAAAACGTGCCCGTGCCGAGTTTTTTCGTGTCGTACCCGTGCCCGTATCGTGCCGGCAAGGCACACTCGAGAGCTCTACTCACATACACCCTCACTCCACAAACAAAAGTATCAAATTGATGTCTCATATTTGGTTACAACTACCATCAAATTACGAAAGTAGATTTTTTCTAGAAATAAATAGTAATTGTGCTATTAATTAGAATATGCGTTGCGAAATTTGTATTTTTTTAGGTAATTGCTAATGCAAGATATAAATTTAGATGTCTCTATTAGCGATCATGATTCTACTAAAAAACTTAAAAAGGGTTTCACATGAAATAATTATTTAGTCACAAAATGATATAATATCTATTCATTGTTGAAATGATACGATATTTTCAATCTAATTAGAACTAGTCACAAAATGAGTGAAGCTGACAATACCCAATTTGGTTGGGTGAGTGACAAGTTGGATCTGATCCATTCTCTTTTAGCGGGCAAAGAGTTCCAATGTTATGTCTCATTGGGGTGGGTGTAAATTAATTTACGGTACTATACCAATCCAGTGGAGGTTGCATGAATTTTGTTAAGAGGGGATCAAATTATATATTTTCAATAAACTTTTAAAAAAGAAATTATGCTTTTGGCAAGAACTAGCCCCCGACTTCCTAGTTAAGAGTATTCAATAATGGCTAACTGAGCTAACTCAATCAATTCATTTATTTTAAGATTATTTCATAAAAGAAAAAAATTGGGTTAGAGCTTAGCTTCAAAACTAATAATGTTTCTCTTGCAATGATATCTAATTAATTTCCATTCTTAATTGAGTTTGTTTTGAGTGTTTTGTCTTACCTAACCCTAAATTGATATATATCCTTCCCTTAGGAGTTAGGACATTGGAACCAATCACGTGGAATGCAAGTGTTTGTTCAATAGGGCTAGACCTTATGGTTTAACAAGGTTTTTTACCTTGTTATGTTTTCCTGTTTCTAGTACATTGCTTCTGCCCCTCACCGTTACCTAAATTCCTTATTTATAACTATGTAATCATGTTATATATTAAGCTCGTGGTAGTTTTAGAAACAAATTTCTTTATTATTACTGTAAGAGGACAAATTATATAATGACGTAATCTGGCCTTACTAGAGCAGGGATCTCCGACGAGCTATCGCTAGGGAGCAAGCTCAATGGTCCCCTGCGCCAGAGCTCAGTGCAGAGACCATAGAACACTGGTCTTGCTAGGGCAGAGATCTCTGTCGAACTGTCGCTGCAGGGGCGAGCTCGGAGATCTCCCACGTCGGAGCTCGGTGCAGTCGTTGCCAAGGATATAGTGCCCGAGCCAAGGCCTTCGTTACATTCGAGGTGCCGCTAATCAGCGAGCTCGGAACAATAACTTCGTTGGAAGCTTGGACGAGGGGCAACGGTCGGCGATATTCCCAAGAAATGTAAGAGGACAGAAGGTGACTTGCACATTAGAGTACCTCCTGACAACCCACACGCCTAGATGTAGGTGTCGGTAGTTGATCATGAGCTACCAGCCACGCCGCAGGGGCATGTCTGGGTCAGCCGTCTATTTATTGATACGACAATAGGCGCGTACGAACACGCGCCTAGCTGCAGCTTGTTGAATGACGAGACAGCTAGCGCTTCCAGCCACGTGCTGAGCTAGGGTATAAAAAGGGAACATTGTTGTTCTCAGAAAGGTACATGTAGCCTTGCAATCAAACCATAAATATACTTTCTCTGTCTAAGATTTCGAACGTCTAACTTGATCGTCGAAAAATCGTTTTTTTGAAACAGCTCTGGCAATCGGTCTCACTATTCTTGTGGTTACAGCTCAAACATTGCTGGTTAACCGAACGGAAGATTGAAGCTACTTACGCAGCTGGAGAACTACCTTAGGTGTCTATACTCGATTTTCTCTCTCCTCATTCAACAAACAACAACCCCACAATTACAGACTGAATTTAATTGTTTATTGGCTAAGTGCAAAAATGCAATTATTTTGATATTTGCTTCTCTAGCTTGTAAAGACCCAACCCAAGTTCGTTTTGTTTGCCAAAGGTAAGATGTTAGTGAGCTTGATTACTATCATTAGGCATTCGATACGTCTTGATAAGCTCAAAGCCCGAACTTCTCCCTTGAAAAATAAGGGACACAATCACTTAAGCCAAGCTCAATTGCTTAATCCACACTTGCGGTTACTGAGATACATATTAGAACTTTACAGGTGATCTTATTTTGATATCCCATAATTTTTTCAAAGGAGTCACAGTAAAATTATTTTAGATTTTAGGGAGGCTAATATGAAATTATTTTGATTTTAGAGTGGGGAAATACCTTTTCTTTTATTTATAAATATGGTGACAATGTGTGGGTTAACGACAATTTATTGAAGTTGGCGGGAGGGAGGGCGCCTAGTTTCCCGCCCCTGGATCTTAGGTATTTAGATCTTTTGACGAGCTTTTTCTTGTTCTGAACCTGACTAGAGATATGATACTTTATAATCAATTATGCGTCTTTCTCGTGGAGACGCGGGGGTAGAATAGAAAGAGATTGTAACAACCCGACCTTCTTGTGAATAGCTAGACGACATTACTAGCTCCAAATGGAAGCTTGACAAAAATTAT
>BRYF01000008.1:5375000-5377500 GCA_030159135.1 Actinidia polygama
CTGACATCTATGCATGCCAAACTGCTAAACTACATCACTAAACTTTCTGAATCAAGCTCGCAGGGCAATAGGTGGAGTAACCTCTAGTTTATATATAGTAAGTTTGGGTAGCTTAAGTAATCGATATAGAACTAACATTTTTAACATTCCCCCGCACGTGAATTCCGAATACACGTGGAGGTAACGACAACAACAACAGAAACAACAATGTTGCGGAAACAACTCGGGCAAAAACTTGGCCCACGCTAGAGCCACCCAAGACCTAGCTCTGATACCATGAAGATTAGGTAAAATGAGATTAGGGTTCAGATTAACCCTAGTACACACAAATGTATTATATATATAATAAAAAGAATATCTAATTACACACTATGATTACTCATACCACTAGCTACTATACCCACCCAATAATAACTACTCATTACACCCACACACTCTATCTAACAGTAGTGTTCGAAGACGATAGTGTAACAAAATGATCCCAGTGGGGTGACATAGGTGGCTAATACTAACACTTGACTGGTTCAATTGTTGATTTATAAATTTTTATATTGATTTATATACATGTTCATTGCTAGAGATTTGATTATTCAGTATTGTGAGAATTGATTGCGTTGAATTTCCACTAGACTAACAGTTTTTGGTTGTAATTGTATGAATTTGGACACATCCCCACTGTGATACTGGTTGCATGACTGCAACTTTCGTTTCTTTTGTTTTGTTGCCACTGATTAGGGTTAATGCATGAGGCTGAACAATTTTTTTTTTGATCTCTCTTTTTTTGTTTTTTCTTAAGAGTAATGAACTATTTGCTCTTTTCTTGGATGATTCGATGACATACTCGTGTGCGGTATTTAAGGTGAGGAATTAAACCCAAACAAAAACTTTTATCTTCTTTATTCTTTTAACTTAATAATATTTTCATTTCCATGCCAAATTTTGACAGTCGGAAGACGAAGATTTGAAAGTTGCACAGCTTAGAAAACTAACTCTGCTGATTGAAAAAGTGAGGCTTGTCTTTAGAACAGTTTCATAGGTTATTAGTTTGAAACATATTTTCTAATATTTTGATGATGTCTGGCCAACCTAGGCGAGAATTAGGAAGGAACATGAAATTCTTGATTTTGGATGTGATTGGGGAAGCTTGGCTATTGAAGTTGTCAAGAGGACCGGATGTAAATACACTGGTATCACTCTATCCGAGGAGCAATTGAGGTTTGCAGAAATGAAAGTCAAGGAAGCTGGCCTACAGGTAATTAGAATTTCCTAACTCACCATTTGGTTTCACTTCACACATTTCCTTTCTGAAGCATAAAAGTTGCTGTACTAAACAAAACAAGTGCTCTCAATTAGTTTTACCAATAATGTTGGCTACAAGTGTGTATGAAAACTGGAAATCTAGATGCTGAGAATATCTTTCTTATTCCTTGTGGCTTCTTAACATTAGGTATATTAGCCTTTGCGGTAAGTTGTCAGATTACATCAATGCTTTTATCATGTGAGAGTGGTCAAAGTATTTCATCAAGATGTTATTGTTTGGTCCATAATGACATAATTTAGATAATCTTCCTTTTCTTGAGGCTGTGCTTGGAAGTTTATGTTCACTGTTTGGTTTTCTATGAAAAAAAGAGTTCTGTAAGGAGGAAAATACCTTTCTTGTTCGATTTTAAAGGAAAATGAAAGAAATAGGACATATTACAATAAAAAAGGAAAAGTGGAAAGCAAAGATGGATAAACAAGAAAGGAAAGTGGGGAGAAAAAATAGCTTTCCATTTAAAAATGTATCTCTGATCAGTTGTATCTCAAGTTATTAATTGATCAAGACACTTTTCTAAATCAATTTTCACTGTCAGGACCACATAAGATTTCTTCTGTGCGATTACCGCCAATTGCCTAATACCTACAAATATGACAGAATAATATCTTGGTGAGTTCCTTATCTCAAAATGACCTCAGATCATAACAAAAGGATATAGCATGTTGATCTTATCGATAATCATCTATGAAGCTGTTGGCCACGAGTACATGGAGGAGTTTTTCGGTGATTGTGATTCATTATTGGCAGAAGACGGGCTTCTTGTTCTACAGGTAATGGTACTATTTCTTGGCAAACTCATGCTGATTACAGACTGAATATTGACGCTTCAGTGTTAGTTTATTAACCTATGCATCGAACGATACCAAAACCATCAACTAAATTTACTTCCTATTGTTGATAAGTAACTTCAGAACTATGATTCAGTGTGTTGCTAACAGTTAAGATTGGTTGGTTGATTCCTTTGATAGTTCATATCAATACCGGATGAGCGGTATAATGAGTACAGGCAAAGCTCAGATTTTATAAAGGAATATATATTCCCCGGGGGATGCCTACCTTCATTAAGTAGAATAACATCTTCAAATCCGCAATGGTCGCTTCATCCAGGCTCTGGTAATAGAAAATGTTGTGTTATTTATGTGTTGAGTACCTCGAAAACATAGGGATACATTACTACCAAAC
>BRYF01000008.1:5402500-5405000 GCA_030159135.1 Actinidia polygama
TTCAATTTATCCTCCATTTGCACCCTAATAATTTCTAATTTTTGAATAGTAGGATTAATTGCAAATGAGAAATTAGTTTGCGGTACAAATTATAAAAATTAATAATTACAGAGGCAGAGTAAGAATTACTGAAAAGTTTAAAGGGACAAAGTATAGTTAACCTGAATTTTAATGATCCCATACTAGACTTATACACACATTTTCATAACTAGCCACAGTAATTCATAACTACCAATAACTCGTAACTACTATAAAAGACTTTCCTAACTAGCCAAAATAATTCATAACTACCACCAAACACTTCCGTAACTAACCACAATAATAAGTCATAACAGCTACAATAATTTTTAATTATCCATAATAATTCGTAACTAACACAAAATACTTTCGTAATTAGCCACAATAATTTATAACTAATGTCACATAATTTCATAAAAAACATAACAATTCGTAACTATCCACAATGATTCATAACCAACACTAAATACTTTCATAACTAGCCACAATAATTCATAACTATATCCACAGACTTTTCTAACTAACCACAATAATTCTTAATTATCAATATTAATTTGCAACTAATACTATACATTTACATAACAAGTCATAATAATTTATAACTATCGTCACAAATTTCATAACTAGCTACCATAGTCTTTTTTTTTTACTATCACAACACATTTTACTAACTAGCCACAATAATTCGTAATTATCCACGATAATCCGTAACTAACATCGCACACTTTTGTAACAAACTACAATAGTTCATAAACACCCACCATATATTTCGTATCTAGCTACAATAATTCGCAACTAATACGATACATTTACGTAACAAGTCATACTAATTTATAACTACTGCCACACATTTCATAACTAGCTACAATAGTTTTTTGGGTGAAATACACTGACCTCCCCTGAGATTCGGGGTTAATACATAGATATTTAATAAATTACAATAACATTCCCTTAGGTTTGAAACTTGTAACAGATTCTCTCATTTTACACTGACCACCCATGAGGTTATCAGTTAATACATAAAGCACCCCTGACGTCAAATCAATATCCTTTATAAAAAAGACAAAAAGAATTAACTTTATCAGATGTGATTTGTGTATTAACCCATAACCTCAGGGGTGGTCAGTGTAAAATGAGAGAATCTGTTACAAGTTTCAAACCTCAGGGGAGGTCATTGTAATTTATTAAATGTCATGTGTATTTTGTGTATTAATCCAAAACCTCAGGGAAGATCAGTGTAATTTATCCTAGTTTTTTTACTTTCACAACACACTTTACTAAGTAGCCACAATAATTCGTAATTATCCACAATAATTCGTAACTAACACCACACATTTTTGTAACAAACTACAATAATTCATAAAACACCATCATATATTTCTTATCTAGCCACAATAATTCAACGATAATTCGCAACTAATACTATACATTTACATAACAAGTCATACTAATTTATAACTACCGCCACACATTTCATAACTAGCTACAATAGTTTTTTTTACTATCACAACACACTTTACTAACTAACCACAATAATTCATAATTATCCACGATAATCCGTAACTAACACCACATACTTTTGTAACAAACTACAATAATTCATAACTACCACCACATATTTTATATCTAACCACAATAATTCAATGATAATTCGCAACTAACACTATACATTTACGTAACAAGTCATACTAATTTATAACTACAGCCACACATTTCATAACTAGGTACAATATTTTTTTTACTATCACAACACACTTTACTAACTAGCCACAATAATTCGTAATTATTCACGATAATCCGTAACTACCACACACTTTTGTAACAAACTACAAGAATTCATAACTACCACCACATATTTCGTATTTAGCCACAATAATTTTTAACTAACACCATATGATTTCGTAACTATCCACAATAATTTTTATCTAACACCATACGATTTCATAACTAGCCACAATAATTCATAACTAACACCACACTTACATAACAAGCACAATAATTCATAACTGCGATCACACCCTTTCATAACTATCCATAAGAATTCTTAACAAACACCACACAATTTCAAAACTAGCCATAATAATTTGTAACTAATACAAAAAACTTGCATAACAACCCACAATCATTTATAACTACCACCACACTTTTTTTAATTAACTAGGGAAATAATTCAAGAATGTTTCAAAATGCCCCCTAAACTTTTGACCCCATACACTTGATTTTTTTTTTTTTTAAAAATCAACTAAACCCTTAGCATTAACAAAGATTCTTCAATTTCACTAAAATGTCAACCTCCTCGACTACATCCAAACACCTACCCGAAAACATGAAACAAAGAAAAATATAATATATTTTGGAGAAAAGAAATCCATGAATTAATTTAGGCTGGAATTGAGATTATGTCTTTGTGCACCAAGACCACTAATTTTCCATTCCTCTACCCTTTATGATTATGCGACTTGTGTCTTTGTGCACCCACGCC
>BRYF01000008.1:5495000-5497500 GCA_030159135.1 Actinidia polygama
GACACTCCCCAACAAAATAGAGTTGTTGAGCGCAAGAATCATCATTTGCTAGACGTTGCTAGATCTATGTTATTTTTAATTAAAAAACTTATTGGGGACATGCTGTTTTAACTTCATGTTATCTTATTAACCGTCTCTTTACTTGTGTTCTTAGTAATAAATCTCCACTAGACATTCTTTTTAAATCTTCCTCTCATTTTTCTATTTCTCCTCAAGTCTTTGGATGTATCTATTTTGTTCGAGATCATAATTCAGCCCATGAAAAGTTGGACCCACGTGCTATTAAATGCGTGTTTATAGGTTATTCTCCTACTCAGAAATGGTATAAATATTATCATCCTTTTTAAAAATTATTTGTGTCCATGAATGTGACTTTCTTTGAGTCCCAACCTTATTTTTCATCAAGTCATATACCACTTTAGGGGGAGATTCAGGATAAAGTGGTATCTTATGAGAATGAAAATGAGAAAAAAATATGGATGCCCTTTAGTATAATCCAACCGAAAGTGCCATAAGTTAAATATGTTCTAGCATATGGTAAGTTAGAATTGGAGAAGAAAGACAAACAGTTATTGGTGTATGAGCGAAAGAGATTGAAGGATAATGTCAATGCAACCCTACCACAACAATCATTATCTCAGATTGAAGGTTTAGGTACTTCATATCCCATTATCCTTGAGTCCACAGATTTAGATGCACCTATTATTATTCGTAAGGGGGTTAGATCATGTACCAAACACCCTATATTTAATTTTGTGTTATACACTCGTTTATCTCCTAATTACAAAGTCTATATCTCAAAAATATCCTTTATCTCTATTCCTAATTATGTACAGGATGCACTCACTGACCCTATATAGAAGTCCGCCATGATTAAAGAGATGAAAGCTCTTCATAAAAATCATACCTAGGAGTTGGTTAAGTTACCTATTGGGAAGAAGATAGTGGGGTGCAGGTGGGTATTTATAATGAAACACAATGTTGATAGTTCCATTGAGAGATACAAGGCAAGACTTGTGGCAAAAAGGTATACACATACAATATGGGATGAACTATGAGGAGATATTTGCACCAGTAGCTAAAATAAATTCGATAAGAATTCTATTGGCCTTAGCTATAAACAAGGATTGGACACTCCACCAATTTAATGTGAAAAATGCTTTCCTGCATAGTAATTTGGAAAAGGAGATATATATGGACATTCCTCCAGATTTTAATTATTCTAAATCAATAGGAAAGCTGTGCAAGCTAAAGAAATCTTTATATGGTCTAAAGCAGTCCTCACGAGTATGGTTTGAGAAATTCACCAATGCAATGCGTAAATGGAGATTCAAACAAAGTCAAGGAGATCATATTTTGTTTATTAAGCACTCTTCACAAGGAAAGATAGTCGCACTGATAGTATCTGTTGATGATATAATTGTCACAGGAGATGGCTTAAAAGCAATTATGGTGTTGAAAAAGAGATTGTCAAAGGAGTTTGAGATCAAGGTTTTGGGTGCGCTGAAATATTGTATTGAGGTTGCAAAATCTAAGCATGGGATATTTATTTCATAGAGAAAGTATATTCTTGACCATCTGCAAGAAACTGGTACGTAGGGATGCAAAAGCAATGACACACCAATTGATCCAAATCTAAAATTGGATGAAGATCCTAATGGTATACCGGTTGACAGGGGGAGCTACCAGAGATTGATAGGCAAGTTCATTTATTTATCCCATACACGACCTGATATTGTTTATATTGTCAGTTTAATTAGCCAATTTATGCATGCACCTTATGAGTTTCATCTGAAGACTGTTCTTCGTATCCTCAGATATCTAAAATCTACTCTGAAAAATGAATTATTTTTTGTGAGAAATAATCATCTACAGGTTAAGACATACACTAATTCTGATTATGGAAGTTCTGTAATTGACAAGAGGTCAACCTTAGGCTATTTTACCTTTGTGAGGGATAATCTTGTTACTTGGCGCAATAAGAAATAGACTGTTGTTGCTAAATTGAATACAGAGGCAGAATTTTGTGTCATGGCCCAAGGAGTATGTAAATTGTTACAGATAAAGATAATTTTGACAAAGCTAAGATTAATACCATTGGAGTCTATAAGATTGCATTGTGATAACAAAGTTGCCATTAATATTGCACATAATCCGGTTCAGCATTATAAAACCAAACATGTAGAGATTGACAGATACTTTATCAAGGAAAAGTTAAGGAAGAGTCTGATTAGTAATCCATTTGTGAAGACTGAAGATCAACTGATTGATATTCTAATTAAATGAATAGCTAACAAATTATTTTATCACATTATTAGCAAGTTGGGCATGAGAGATATCTTTGCACAAGCTTGAGGGGGAGTGTTAGATATTAAGTTGTTTGTCATTTTTTATTATTAAGGAATTTATATATAATTAATAATTTATGGTAATTAATATAAAAGAAAAGAGGTCTCTCAATCTCAACCATAATTTTGCTGGGTTTTTTCCAAACAACAAG
>BRYF01000008.1:5607500-5610000 GCA_030159135.1 Actinidia polygama
TGACTATAGTTGGTGCATGTTGCAGTCCAAACAGGCACCTCAAAGCTTGTAAGCATGATCTGTATATCTAGAGCATGAGTTGATATGTGTGTATATATATATATATATATATATATATATATAATTGTGCCTAAATTTGTTTGCTTATGAGTTGTCGATAATGACCACGTATAATCTACTGTTGGAAATAGTAATCCACAATTTTCTAGAATGAAATATTAAGTTGGGTGGCACATGTATCTGTAGAAAATGTATGACAGAATTGAATAGTTACCTGAAATATGAAATGATATATAGGGTGTGAGATACATTATCTAGAATGTTCTATGCAGTCCTATACAAAGGAGACTTACATTGCTCCAATAATCTAAGAGAAGATCATAATTCAGAATATTTATCTTTTTTGAAGTGTTATTCTGATTTTGAGCATAGATGAAAGGAGCTATGTAGGGGTCTTACAGCCCTACATCTCCATTCATTCTCTCACACCCTCTTTACACAGCTTTTATATTTTTCGCTTCCGCTGCCCCAACAAAATTTCAACACTTATTTTAAATATACATTTAATTTAACTATGGTATTATTTTATAAATGGTAATGTCAATCACCATTTAATTTTCATGATCTAGATGTGTATGTCACGACATATATGTTGTTGTAGTAATGTAATGTACGGTAATTAAAACCCAAAAAATGAAAGAAGGAAAATTATCCACGTGCATAGCACATGCATTAGCTATTATATATAAATATACAGGCATGAACATATAAAAGAAGGGTAACCATTATTCTACTTGTTATGGTACATATTCACACACATATGTATATACATGAGTGCACATATAAAAGAAGGGTAACCATCATTGCTTTGCTTCTTGTTGTCAAAAAAATTGCCAGAAAACAATGCGCTGCCACTGGAGCAAGCACTCGCACTGCTGCTCGCTGCCACTAGAGCAAGCACTCGTACCGCTGCTCTTTTCTTCTAAGCTTCCCAACTTGTTATCTTTCAGCTTTCCTCATCCTCTCTCTCTCTCTCTCTCTCTCTCTCTCTCTCTCTCATGCACACTCTACATTTTTTTTCTAGGTCTCTATTTATCTCTCTCCACAAGCCTAACAATGAGGCGGGATAATCCCTTAAACAAAATGCAGGAGTGCAGATTTTATATATGTACACAACACTCATAGGGTTTCACTATAATTACTATAAAACGTCCATCCAAATAGCCATCCAATGTGTCTGTTTTCTAAAATTAATATCCAATCCAATCACAAATACTAACAATAACAATACTATACAAATTAGATCCCCAAAAGCATGTATATATTTATACACACACAACACTCATAGGGTTACTATAATTACTAAAAACCGTCCATTCAAATAGCCATCCAATGTGTCTGTTTTCTAAAATTAATATCCAACCCAATCACAAATACTAACAATAACAATACTACACAAATTAGGTCCCCAAAAGCATGTATATATATATGTGAGTGATTACACCATAGAAGAATACCCGTATTAGTTGGATTCTACCAAATTGCAATGCCAAAAACATCATGTATAATTTAGGTGTTTTTATTATTACTAAAAGTTTAGTGTATAAAAATTATTCTTAATTATTATTTTTTTTTGTAAAATATTTTTAATTGCAAATTACAATCTTTGGGCGATTTAGCATAGTTGAAATGTGACATACCCCACAGTTCTCTCATTTCTACAAAATTGTATTGGATTCTATCTAGCCTTTCAGCGTAAGTCTTATCCATAATAATTTCTTATAATTCCAATATTATGATCAATGGCTTCTTACATAATTGAATTGTGATTTTCCGAACCCTCGTGGATGCTCTCTCTTATAAATTTAAAATTAATTTTTTTCCGCATGTGGTGATTGTTCATTTCAATAGTTGCTTTGTGACTAGACCAGTTACTGTACTAGTGCATCATATTGAATTTAATATTTGATTTTCACAAAAAGAAACACATTCAGAATTGAGTAACTATGATTTTTGGGTTGTTTAGTTCATTGGAAGTATTATACCCTGGATTTTTCTTTAAAAAATACATATTCAGAAGAAACTATGATTTTTGGGTTGTTTATGTAGTTGTGAAGTTATTTACCCCTCCATTCGGTGATATCTCTTATGAGTTCAATTTTTTTTGAAGCTACACAAAAACGGGAGTCTCAGCTATGGTTGAAAGATATGGGAATCGATAAAGGTTATTTCCTAGATCGAAATGTTTACACCCTTATTCTGTATGTTTATTTTTTTTACACCTCGCTTCATTTAGTTTTTTAATCTTTGGCTTTGACAAATATGGGTTTCCCAAAATGGGAGCATGGAGGAAAAAAAGGCGTGAGATGCTCAAATTGAAAGAATAACCTCAACCTTTTTCGACATTGAATTTCAGTGCACGTGCTAGGAACTAATCAAACCAAATATGTTATTTTTCTCCTCTAAATTAGAGAGGAGTGGAGGGCATTGTCTCTTTCAA
>BRYF01000008.1:5765000-5770000 GCA_030159135.1 Actinidia polygama
TGCAACACTCGATAGTACTCCATTTGTAAGGCATATACGTACAAGCGTTTTGGTTTCTAAAATTGAAAGATGAACTAACAAATTAAGATAAATTTTTAATCCTTCATTTTAAGTTTCTTATCAGGTTTTCATTTCATGAATTCCAAATTGAATATTAGATTATTTCTCTATCTATACTAGCATGTGTAATTAAAATTATTTAATATGTGTGGGACCTGTATTAATTCCTTTGTCAAGAGATTTAGTTTTGCTATGTTCCAGTTTTGAATATTACGAAGGAACTAAATATTGGGAAACTGAAAAGGTTAGAAAAACAAAAACTTCTTGCAAATAATATGATAATGAAACAATTAATAGTTAGTAAAAAATAGATTTTGTGGTGTAAAAACACTTATCAGTAGCAATACACAACTTATCATGGATAAGCTTATCCTACTAGCTAGCCAGAGGGAGAAGTCTGCTTCAACCTCCTCCACGAAAGTCCTGAGGTTCATGTCCGAGGATCCACCTACCGTCAAAGCTTCCTTTGCCAAATCCTTCCATTTCTTAGCATTTCTCTTCAGTTCTTCCCCAAACTCTCCACCTCCCATAACCACTTCTATGCACCTCTTGATCTCATCACCTTCAACGATTCCTTCTTCATCAACTGTCACCCTCACCCCGGTCCTGAACACGTCTTCTATAAGCTTTGCATTCGTCGGTTGATCTGTAAATTGTGGAAAACTCACCATCGGAACACCAGAAACCAAGCTCTCCAATGTTGAATTCCACCCACAATGAGTGAAGAAGCATCCCAAAGAAGGGTGTGCAAGAACCCCAACTTGGGAACACCATGGCACGATCATCCCTAATTGTTCTAGTTCTTCCATAAAACTTAGCTTGTGATCTTCATGTTTCTCTCCATTTTCGGTATCCCTAATCACCCACAGGAATGGTCGGTGGCAATCTAGCAACCCACGTGCAATCTCCTCCATTTGTCGCTTAGATAACACAGCCATGCTTCCGAATGATACATAAACAACCGAAGATCGTGCCTTCAAATCCAACCACTCAACATAATGCCTTGACTTGCCGAAGTGGTCACGCACAACAGAAGGATCAAAGGGATCTTTTCCATTCAAGAATGTGGATGGGACTAATGGTCCTATTGCAGCCAAGTTAACCTTCTCAATGGCTCTTAAAGCCTCTGGTTCTAATGCATCGAAAGTGTTTACAAGTATTTTTGTCTTGCCTTTTGCAAGTGTATCTAGTTGCTCTTCAAATCCTGGCAGTGCAAATTTGTAGTAGTTGGAGTTTGAAGGGACCATAAAGGAAGGAAGATCACGGCTAGTCAGCTGTGGCAGAAATGGTAATCCAATAGACGACGAAGCATAATCATAACTTATTTTTCTTATGTTATCACCATAACCATTGAAGTAGTAGTAGTAGATATCGAAAACAGTGGCCGGTTGGGTCCAAAGAACCGCTGATGGGATGTGAAAAGTGTGTGCCACTTTGGCTGCCCATGGCTGAAGCATGGTGTAGACCAAACATGTGACTGGTTGGCCATCCTTAGCACTGGCACCAATGATTTCTACAACGGCTTGTGAACCGCGATTCTTGAGCTCAGATAGAAACTGGTCAATGTCCTGAACGTCTTTGAGCCCATCGTCATAGCCATCGGAGAATGTGACAATAGTTAATCCTTCTAGCCCTTCTAGGGTTGGAGAGGTTTTGGTGATCATGCGACGCTGGGCAGAGACGGTTGTGGCTAGGGTGACCTGAACCCCAATTTCAATTAGGTTTTTGGCGAGTTGGAGAGCGGGATTGATAGCCCCTTGTCCTGGAAAAATTAAGAGGAGGATGTGCACCATATTGGTTCCTCAAGTGAAAAGAGAGTGAAAGAATGAGACTTGTTTGTATGGTTCCTCAAGTGAAAAGAGAGTGAAAGAATGAGACTTGTTTTTACAAACGAGAAATACAAATGAAATAAAGTTAAGAGAAAGGACTACAAATTATTATAGGTGATTGTGACTAATGAATGGGTGACGTTTGCTGTGACGAATTTGAGCAGCTTGGCTTTGTTCCGTTGCAGTTTTGTCTTACTTTTATGTTAATTACAATACATGCCAAATTGCAACATTTTCTTTTTATTTTTTGGGTACAAACGGGCAGTTTTTGTTGTTAATGAAAAACTCTTGAATTAATTGTAATCAAGTCCAGTCTCTCCCTTTCTTCCAATTCCAAACTAAAGATGACACGTGGCATCTATGTAGCAAGTGCACACTGCCTATGTGAAAATCTAGATCTACACATACTTACCCTTATCCTAACCGAATCCCCAACCCATTTACTCTAACCTTAACTCTTAACACTCCACCTTTACCCTTACCCTAACCTTAGCCATCCTTTCTACACAGCACAGCCGCTACCACTGCACATATCACCTCCACCGTGTATGCCATCACATCTAGAGAGAAAGAGAGATCTCTAGGCCAAAGACACACCACCACTGCAGGCGTGCGCACACGCACCCAATGAGAGAGGGAGAGAAAAAGTGATTTGGAAAAGAGATCCAACAACCACCACAACCATTGCACTACTAAGCGTGTGTACACAGATATAGAGAAGTCAAGTGAGAGATAGATAGATTTGGAGTCTGGACCACACTCAACCCCACCACAACCACTTTCATCAACACCACTGCTCGTGTTAGTTAGAATGCAAACTATGAGGGGATAAAATAGGCTTTCTAGGATTAATGGCCAATAAAAAGTATACTAACAATGCACTCTTAATCTAAGAAAATATATAAGCAATTTAAAGGAGAGGTGAGAAAAGAGTGCAAATTATAGTAGTTCGACAAATATCTGCCTACGTCCATTCTATAAGTTTTTTCTTAAAAATTTACTATCTTCAAACTTGCAGGTACTTGACAACCTTTACAATCACTAAAACACTTCTAGTATTCAAGAGAATCTCTCTCTTGAAAATTTTATAATCACTTATAGTGATCATTTCAAAAGGATGTAACTGTTGAAGTATCTTAAGCTCACCAACTCTAGACCAAAGATGATTACAATGAGGTTTTTCTATCTAAAGTGATCTTGTTCTATTTGATTTTGACAAATCAAGCTCACAATAAATGATCAAGAGATTGAAATATTGAATACAAGTGAAAATAAGTTTTTATGGCACTTCAATATCTTTCCAACAACCTCAATCATTGAATTTATAAGCCCAAACTTGAATAGAGTCGTTGCAACATTTAATGCTTCTGATCTAGCTGTTCTGATTGAATCTCAGCCGTTGGATCTTGATTTGGACGTGCAAGATCCAAGTTTTCAAACTTCAATCGACCGAACTTCAACTTCGATCAAAGTTGTACTAACTTTCTAGTGGGCTATTCTTTTTGTTTGATGACTTCGGTTGAGAGTTTTGTAACTTTCGGTCGACCGAACTTGTGGTCTATATTTTCAGTAAGTTTTCTTCTCTTTAGTTTAGCTCTCATCTGGCTTCGGTTGACCAAATCTTAACTTCGATCGAGACTTCAGTTGACCGAATGTCGACTTCGGTCATTGTTGCACTATTTTTCCAATGAGCAATTTGGTTTCCCTGTTCCACTTCGGTTGTGCTCCTTCAACTTCAATCGACCCAACATGAACTTCGGTCGTAGTTGCTCTATTTTTTCAGTGAATACTTTTAATTATTTGAGGCTCTATTTCACTTTAGTTGAGGATCTTAGGCTTCGATTGACAAGTTCGGTCGACCGAACTTGTGACAGTAGTAGGTGTTACATTATTTCATTAACAGACCAAAGTCATTAACTATCCAATTTGAGTTTATTAAGTGTTGGTTTGACTGTTCTACAAATTTATATACATAATTACTTTGAATATGACTTGTAGATGTTTACGGATATCATTTTGATCATGTGTAGACTTATTTTTAAAAACACTATTGTTTCTTTGCAAGAATATGAATTAGTCATATGAATCTTTGAAATTCTATATTGTTTATCAATCTATGCTGCACATTTAATCTTAAAACAATTTGTTCAATGCTATTTTAAATTAATTAAGTAATTTAACATATGTGAATTCATTTGACATTCCTTAATACGATTTTCATCTTAAGTTTTAACTAAGCTTAGTGTTAACAAATCTAATCATCAAAATAAAATATGTTTTTTTTTCCAACGGTGCGCACACACACATACAGAGAGAGAGAGAGAGAGAGAAAACACCTAGCCATTTGCAGTAGGTGGAGGTCTGGGTTTGGGAGTGGTGGATGTTTAGGGGTTAGCATTAGGGTTTCAGTTAGGGGTCGATTGGCTGGCGGATATGGTAGGGGGATAAGTTTTAGAGGGGGGATAAATTTTAGAGGGGATAACTTTTGGAGGGGGATAATTTTTAATATTGTTTGGATAAAATTTAGAATGGGTGGATAAGGGTGGGGGATAAGGAAGAAAATACATATAGAGAAACAAAATATAAAATATCTAGATATGAAAAATATATATTTTATTTCTATATATATATAAAAATAAAAATATACATTTTGTTTCTCTCTCTATATTTTTTTCCTTATCCTCCACCCCCTTATCCCCCCGGATAACTTTTAGTTAGGGTCTAAGCCACCCAAAAATTATCCGCCTTTATCCACCTGCTGGTCTAAAAATTATCCGGGAGGAAAAGTTATCCGTCAGCCAAACATCCGGGGGGAAAAGTTATCCGGGGGGAAAAATTATCCCCCCTCCTTATCCCCTTGCCAAACAGCCCCTTAGGGTTTTGATTTATGAGAGGGGAAGAGGAAAAGGAAGGGTTAGGGTATAAATATGAGTTTTTTTATTTTTATTTTCTAGAAAGGGTGTGTATATGCGTTTGGGTTTGGGTTCAATTTTGGATCTAAGATTGCACGTGTTACATACATGGCCCCCACGTGTAATATCACATTAGAAATTGGGAAGAAGTTAGAGGTTGGGATTCATTGCAACTAATTCAGTAGTTGAGGGTTCAAAG
>BRYF01000008.1:5780000-5787500 GCA_030159135.1 Actinidia polygama
TTCTCGACTTAGCTTGCTTGCAAGAAAGGAGAAAGGGAGAAAGAAAGAAAAGAGGAAGAGAGAGAGAGAGAGAGAGAGAGAGAGAGAATTCGGTGGAGAGAGAGAAAGGGGAAGAAAAAGAAAGAGGTCAGAGAAAGGAGAACTGGAGAGGAAGAAGAAAAGAAAGATAAATGAAACGGTGAAAAACTGAATACCAAAAACTGATTCCGTTTTCTACCAAGTAAGTTCAATGTCTCTCCATTTTCTTCCATGATTTCTTTTATTTTGAGCCCTATTATTGAATATCATGTCTAGAATGATGTAACCTTCTAAATACCCTAAAAATACCTCATTTGTACACTTTTCTAACACCGAATTTCGAATAGGTCGATATATTATTTTATTCACTGGATCAACAATTATTATTTTGATTATAATTTTTTAATATAATCATTCGAATTGCTTATATTAGATATTTTAAATACCTACAACTTTAATTTAAAGTGTTTTTCCTGACTTAGAGGTTTAGTGGCCTAACACAGACTTGTAATTCAAGTCAGAAAAATCAATATTCTTTTTTTTAAGCTAGACCGGTAGAGTTTTTTTCTGACCGGTAAAAGGTTTTCAATTAACCTATTTTTTGATTTGGATCGTTTGAACTATTTTCTTGACCGGTAGAGCTTTTTTTTCGATAGGTAGAAGAGCTTTTTTTTCGACAGGTAGAATTTTTTTTTCCCGATCGGTAGAAGAATTTCAATTAAGCTACTATTTGTCTTGGACCAATAGAGCTATTCCACAACTAGTTTAAGTTTGGCAGACCTAACTTTTTGCCAAATGTTGAGCTAGTCCTGCCCAGTTCTCTGCCAGCATACTTATTTTCATTAAAAATATTTAAGTGAAAGTCATAAACCTTACATTTTTTTTATTTTAAGTTTACAATATAAATAAAAAATACCCCCATTTAGATTTAATAAAAAATACAAAAAAATATAATTACCTTTCAATCAAAAAAATAATAGTTTTAGTACAAAAACAATTTTTTAAAATTTTTAAAAAAATGACACTTCTTGATATGAAAGGTATACCTTGCAATAAAAATTCCATAAAATCATATTTAACTATTCAATATATAAAGAAGAACTACCAGAAAAACGATTTGAAGAAAACATTATTTCAAAATTGATTTTCTCATACTTAGCAAAATTTTAACGAAAGACAGTTTTTCAGGAAAACTTATTCCTTCTGATGCCCTATACACTCCTTCTACCCTTAGACTCAGTATACAAAATGATAATGTAATTAAGCAAATAGAGTATGCAATGAATGCGAAATATTAAATTTAAAATTTTTAATTATAGTACCGGAACCCAATGGACCATTACTTTAACTTATAAGCGAGCATGGAAAGAAATAAAGTGAAATACGCTTAATGTGAGTTTTGTTATAATTTACTTATTTAAAAGTAAAAACTTTATGAGTAGAGCCTGTATGATGATGTTTTATGGTTAAATGTGTCATGAATTATGAAAAATGATTATTTTAAAAAAATATATTTTAGACGACACGTGATTCGAATGGTGCCCCAATCGTTAAGGAAAAAGAATATAGCGAGAGGTAATATTATAAGGTGGATCATATCTATATGATTATGAGTACTATCATGCCATATATTATATTGGGGTCGCTTTCTAATTATTGGTGATCGTTGAACTGGTGAATATGTTGCAAGTGTCAATCAAATACAGTTTTTAAATCTTCATATAAGATAAAAAAAAATTAGCCTAGTTGAGCCAATGATTTTATTAAAAGGATTGACAAAAGTAAAATTATGACACATGTACTAAGAGTAAATCCATGTGTATAAATGTGTTGGTTCGTGACAAGATTACCTTCCTGACATTAAAAAATGTGCACATGACTCACTTTTAGGTTTTTTAACATTTTTCAGTTATCTCCTGTTAGAAATTGCGTCTAATTTAATTGAAAGTGAAATATAGGCATTTATTTTGAAGTTTTGCTGAAACTCAAAGTTAAAGTTACCTTCGAAAAAAACATATATTTTGGAATATCTCAAAATAGAACAATAGACTGTCAATATATGATTAAAGGCAATGTCCTTTTTAAAAACAAAGGTCAAATCACAATGCTATTTGCTAGAGTCCCATCAATAAAGATATAAACAAATGGTCTTACTTAAATTTAAGTAAGTTCTTGTATGGTATAAGCTACAAGGTCTAGTTAAAGCTAATTTGAAATTTTAAAAATTCATATTATACCTTTTAGCATATCCAAGTCTTGTGCTTTTTGGTAAACTTCTTGTATTTCCTCCTTTTTTATTAATAAATTTTTCTTTTCCTATCAAACAAATAAAAATAGCAGCTCAAATAGAATGTCATTGGAAAAGTTCTAGAAACCATGCAATTATTATTAGGGATTTTTGAATCTAAGTCCTGTGAATTGGACTGCTTCTCAAAAAAAAAAACTTGGCTATAAAGAAAAACTCATTTAAGTCCTAACTTAAAATTTTATTTTGAAAATAACCCACAGGTTTCAGCCCACGTGATTATTCTCTCTTACAGAAAATATTTATATTTTTCACACCAAAGGTAAAAAGGTAAAAATACCCACAAAAGAGGACTTTTTCTAGATAACAAAAAGTTCCCATTTTAAAAGATTTTATTCTCCTCACAAGACTCTTAACACAATTATCTCTTATTAGGTAGTCCCAACTCAAAATAGGAACTCTAATAGTATTTCCCATTTAAATAATTCTATTTTAACTCGTAAAATAATAAGTAGTGACATAAAGGAGCATAATTGAATTTCTAACAATTCATGTTCTTCTTCTTGTCACAAAATTGTCATCCAAACCCTGGTCCGTCTTCTTCTCTTTCCCCTCCTTCAGAGTCAAGGAGGAGCCACGTTATGGCCAAAGGTGGCCATGGCCACCCTCATTTTTGAAAAACTCTATTAGTACAGCTATATTTATTAAATATTCTCATGATAAATAGAGAATGACCCTTGTATTTTTTAAAAATTCAATTCACTAGCCCTCAATGTCATGTATTATACTCCAATTTATATTGAGGAGGCCTAATAATATAATATATTATGAGATTGCAGCTATCCTATTGGTTTGATTTTATATGAGATGCGTATGTCATTTGTTGATCTTTTATTAAAAAGGATTAAAGTATCTAATAACATTATCCAATAAATTGCCATAAAATAAAAATCTAATCAACTATATACTAAAGTTCCTATCGAAACATATATAATACCACTACAAAAATATTTAAAAACGGACTACATAGATTCATCCATTTTCCTCATTAATTTTTTTATGATGATATGTAACAAATCATTGAACAATGATGCATGACAAACTAAATGAATTTATTTTGGGACATCTATCTTGGCCCCTTCTAAATAATATTTTTGGCGCGGTCTCTATTTTGAGCATCTCCCTGACCCGTCTACTCCCTCTCCCAATTTTTTCTCTCTCCAATTTGAATCGCAAGCCCTATATTAATATTTTAAAAGAATATAGTCAAAATTAATATTCTTGTTGGAGGATGAATGTAAAAAATGACTAATTAAATTAACCGATGCTCTTTCTACTAGTTGGTGGAGATGCTCACATTTGTCATGATGTGAACATACATTGTCATTTTGTGTCTTGGGCTGAAAAGTAAAATCATTGAGTTGGATAGGATGCTCTCGTCTGAAACCACCACTTTGACAGAGTCAACCAGAAATACTTGTACCCCACGAATTATCAAATCAACTTTAGTCTTTCGTGTCAAGCCGTATTAAAATTAGCAGATACATTTCCTAATTCTATTAAGCGGTTGGAATTAAGAGGTTTGTTTCTTAACTAGATTAGGAAACTATTCATAATTTATGCTCTTTGATATCTTTCTTTCTTTTGCTTTTCCTTACTTAGATATAGGTTATATTATATATTGATCAAGTGTTGATGCATATAAAATAAGCTTTTCATAATTTTCTATGAGAGCCTAATGTATTACATTTAACCTAATATTTTTTCAACCTATATCAGCAGAGGAAGTATTGAGGTTGAGGAGGTCATCGACATTAAGGATTTGAGATATTTTCGTTATTTTTTAGGTGTTGAGATTGCTCGGTCTTCCCAATGTATATCTCTCTCTCAGAGGAAGTATTCTATTGATCTTCATTAAGATACAGGCATGCTTGGGCGTAGACCTGCATCTACGCCTATGATTCCAAATCTGAAAATATCAGCTGAGTCAGAAAAACTATTACCAAATCTATCTATCTGTCAGCAGCTTGTGAGTCGACTCATTTATTTGACGAATACAAGGCCGGATCTCACGTTTGTTGTTAGTGTTGTGAGTCATTTTATGTACTCGCCACGTAGCACTCATCTAGATGTTATGTACCACATTCTCCGGGACCTTAAGACATGTCTTGGTCTTGGTTTGTTTTATAAGTCTGGAATCAAGTTGGGCTTTTCATGTTTTACATAGGGATGGCAACGGGACAGGTTCAGGATGGGTTCATTCCAACACGTCCACGCCCCGATTAAGAAACCCCTCCCCCACCCCCGTCCCAAACCCGTGACGGGTTAGAATTCAAAATCTCGTACTCACCCCGCCTCACCCCGTTTAATTTTTTTTTAAATTATATATATATTTTTTATAAACGGTAAAAAAATATATCACTATATATATATATATAATATTATGGTATAATTAAAAAAAATAATTTTGTCTATTTATAGTAAATTGGGGCGGGGGCGTCCAAACCTGAACCCGACCCGGGTTTTAATTTATCCCCCATAATCCGCCCCGAACCTGTTTAACCCTACCCAAAACCCGCCCTATTAGGGGCAGGGCGGGAACCCGGTGTTTTCGGGGTAATTGCCATCCCTAGTTTTATAGATGCTGATTATGCAGGTTCTAAAAGTGATAGATGCTCTACTTTTAATTTTTGTACTTTTTATGGTAGTCGTCTCATATCCTGAAAAAATAAGAAGTAAGCAATGGTCTCTAGGTCTTTTTTTGAAACTAAGTACCGTGCCATGGCTTAGGGCACAAATGAGCTTTTTTGCCTTCGATCTTTTCTGATTGAGTTGGGCTTTTTTAGTGGCAGACTCATCTATCTTGTTCTGTGACAATAAGTCTATTATCATGTTATCCTCTAGCTTAGTTCTTCATGAGAGAACGAAGCAAATCGAAGTTGATATTCACTTCATTCAGAAAAAAAAATCGTTTTGGGATTATTACTCTCAGTTTCGTCCCATCTTTTGCTTAGACCGCTGATATGTTCACTAAGTTTATAGGACCCTCATTGCTAGAATCATCTCTTGTCAAGCTCGGGCTCGTCGATATTTTCACCTCAACTTGAGGGGGAGAGTCACACCCCGGATAAACAAGATCCGGTCATATAAACAAACACTCCAAATAAAAAAAAAGTCAACGAAAAACAATATGACAACATACTGTCATAACATCAGAGTACAATTAATCTCTCATGTGGGACCATGCTCTCTATGAGCTGTCAAGTACAAGATAATGATGATAATCCATGGACAATGCCCACACTAGGCCAAAAGAATATTATAATTTTTCAAAAATATGCATTAATAAGTTCTCTAAACAAAATAGACAAACGGTATTCACATGCCTCAAGAATTTGGATAGTCCTCGGTACTTAAAATTTATTTAATAGTAAAAGTGAGTTACCTTGAAACGATTTCATAATGGGCTTGATATCTCAAGCAAAAAATCATGATACATATACATGATAAAAATATGATGCAATAAATTATGCTTTCATTCATATCAAAATATGCATTTTCAACCCATGATTTTCAAAACCAATCATTTCTCAAGTGATCCGACTTTTTCTCAAAAAGTATTGATCCAATAATTTTAAATGATATACCTAGGATAGTACATAAACCGTCCTCATCATGCACCGAGCATATGAAATAACATCTAGCCAACTTCTTGGTTACTAATCGAGGGCTTTAGCTTCCCCTCCCGCATGGATTTTCGATCTCTCACCATGAACTTATTCTAAGACATCTTATTTCGGGTACACTAATGTATCAAATCATTCACTACCTAGCGTGTCATTCTCAAAAAAAATTCCAATTTCCAACATATATAAAAGTTACATTTATCACAAGTTTGATATAATAACATAATTATACAAGATATCATAATACTCAACATAAACCATTATTGGAACAAACTAAATGGATTTATTTCAAAATATTTCATAAATAGTTAATGCAAGTGACTACCGATAGTGGTTCTAGGCACTACTGGTAGACAGGATTCTAGAGACGAAATTAGTTAATTCACTACCGGTAGTGGAACAAAGTACTACCGGTAGACAACGATCCAGAGGCGATACTTAATAATTCACTATTGATAGTGGAATAGAGTACTACTAGTAGACAACGATCTAGAGGCGAAACTAAATAATTCACTGCCGGTAGTAAAACAGAGTACTACAAGTAGACAATAATCCAGAGACGAAACTAAATAATTTACTACCGGTAGTGGAACAAAGTACTACTGGTAGACAAAGATCTAGAGACGAAATGCAATAAATCACTATCGGTAGTGCATTCGAATACTACTGGTAGATCGGGCCGTCAAATCGGCTTAAAAAATAAAAAGAGAACTACCGGTAGGGAGAATATGACTACCGGTAGTGTACCTAGAAAATAGAACATTTTTAAAACGCAGAACTTTCAATTTTCATTTAAACCAAGTTTTTTAACCAGGGTTCAATACCCAAAATAATGCCTCAATATGCTAAGTATAAGCCATTAATACAACCCCAAAGTGAAACCCTAACAAGTAAACCCCATTTATCTCAAATAAATGCTAGAAGACTCCAAAGAAATGATGAAGATGAGATGATGTCCACCACTCCAACTTACTCTGATTCCAAATCCCTTTGGTTCAATGCGAAGCCCTCGTTGAGTGGATGATATTCCTCCAAAGAACTACCACTTACATCTTACCTTAACTCGCTCAAATCTAAACTCAAAGATTGAAGCTTAAGAGAGAGAGAGAGAGAGAGAGAAGAAATAGAGAGCAAGAGAAAATAAAAGCTGAGAATGGGTTTAGGTCAAGAAGAAAGAGAGACATAAGGGTTGCTTTTGGCCCTTAGGCTTTGTTTGGCATAAGGCCAATTATGGTTCAAGGTAAATGGGCCACTTTCTTACTCAAGCCCACATGTTACTAGCAAAATAAAATTTGTCCACACTCATAAGCCCAATATGAAATACATCTAAACCCAATTAAACTATAAGTGATCCAATTAAATTAAATGGACTCAATTTACACTAAAGTTTATAATGGCTAACATATATATATACTAGAAATTACCCGTGTCCATAGGCACTACGCAAACAAAAAAATGACTTCTTAAGCATACTTGTTAGAGTTTTATAATTTAAAAAATAGATAAAATATAAATATCTGATAAAAGATACATTGCATGCATATACGAAGT
>BRYF01000008.1:5845000-5852500 GCA_030159135.1 Actinidia polygama
TCTCACATCAATATGCTTCGATCTTGAATAAAACGTCGAATTCTTACTCAAATGAATTGCGCTTTGGCTATCACAATGAAGTACATACTTTTCTTGAGTCACGCCCAATTCTTCAAGGAACTTTTTCAACCACAAAATTTCCTTACATGCTTCTATAATGGCAATAAGTTCAGCTTCGGTAGTGGATAATGCAACACATTTTTGCAATTTTGATTGCCAAGCCACAGCTCCCCCTGCAAACTCCATCAAATATCCAGAAGTAGACTTTCTTGAGTCAATATCACCGGACATGTTGGAATCTGTAAACCCATTAAGCATAGGTTTATCATTTCCAAAGCATAAACATAACTTTGAAGTTCCTCGAAGGTACCGAAGAATCCATTTGACTGCTGCCCAATGTTCCTTTCCTGGATTCGAAAGGAATCTACTCACAACACTTACAGCGTGAGCTATATCCGGCCTTGTACAAACCATAGCATACATAAGAGAACCAACAGCCGATGCATAAGGGACTTTCTTCATTTCTTCCTTGTCCTTCTCACTTGTAGGACATTGCTTCGAACTAAGTTTGAAGTGGTTAGCAAAAGGACTTCCAACAGGCTTTGCTTTATGCATATTGAATCTCTCAAGAACCTTTTCAATGTAACTTTCTTGAGACAATCAGATCTGCCCTTTTTCACGATCACAAACAATTTTCATTCCCAAAATTTGCTTTGTTGGTCCTAAGTCCTTCATAGCAAATGACTTGCTCAACTCCAACTTTAATTCTTTGATTTTGGAGGAGTCTTGACCTACAACAAGCATATCATCAACATATAACAAAAGAATGATAAAATTTCCATCCATGAATTTTTTCACAAACACGCAATGGTCCGAAGTGGTTTTTGAATACCCATGGTTAGCCATAAATGAGTCAAACTTATAATACCATTGCCTTGGAGCTTGTTTCAAACTATATAAGCTCTTCTTTAATTTACAAACATAGTGTTCCTTCTCCTTGGTTTCAAATCCCTCCGGTTGCTCCATGTAGATCTCTTCTTCTAGATTGGTTTGCCTCCCAATAAGCGCTAAGTTTAACGTCATCATCCAGACTCAACGCATGCTCAGTCGTGGTTATACCGGGTCCACCCATTAGATGGACTCGATTATCTGCCCGTCAAAAATTCTGTCCACATAAGGCTTTTAATCGTTGGCCATTGACCTTGAATGTCCGACCAACACATGAATTTTGAATCTCAAATGCACCATGTGGGTAGACTTGTGTGATAACAAATGGTCAACCCACCTTGACTGGAGTTTACCAGGGAAGAGACACAACTTTGAATTGAAGAGCCACACTTTTTAATGTGGCTCAAAGGACTTACGACGAATGTGTTTGTCATGGAGAGCTTTTGTTCTTTATTTGTAAATCTTTGCACTCTCGTATGCATCGTTTATCAAGGTATCCAACTCATTGAGTTGGAGTTTTCTATTAGACCCGGTTGAGGCCATATCAAAGTTAATCTTCTTTATGGCCCACATTGTTCGATGCTCTAACTCGACCTGTAGATGACATGCTTTACTAAACACAAGCCGATATGGAGACATGCCAATGGGATTTTTGTAGGTAGTATGGTATGCCCATAATGCATCTTCCAACTGTAGCGACCAATCCTTTTAGTCCAGTCGTATAGTCTTTTCAATGATACTCTTAATCTCCTAATTCGATACTTCCACTTGGCCACTCATTTGAGGATGGTAAGGTGTTGCCACCTTGTGCGTGATAGAGTATTGCCATATGAGTGCCTCGAAGGGTCGGCTGAGGAAATAGTTTCCCTTATCACTTATTATCGCTCTTGGGCATACGAATCTACTAAAGATGTAACTCTTTAAGAACTTGATCATCACCTTTTGATAATTGGTTTGGGTTGCCTTGGCCTCAACCCGCTCTGTGTGACTATGGTTGGCACCTCAAGCATGCTTGACAAAAATTATGGGCATCCTTGAATAGAGTTGGCCAATAGAAGCCACTATGCAAGACTTTTGCGGAATTTTTTTTGCCACTGTGATGACCGCTGACTTCAAGAGTATGGCATAAATTAAGGACACTTTGTTGCTCATGTAGAAAATAAGGACACTTTGTTGCATCTCATGGGATGGGTTAGAACTCTCTTCTAAGTGAACGCAATGCATGCAAACGGAGGGATCAATGCCTTTTAAGTATGCCACTGACCACCCAATGAGACTCTTGTGCTTACGAAGCACATCAATCAACTAACCCTCCTATTGGGCATTTAGGTCAGAAGCAATGATAACGAAGTAAAGTTTCATGGGGTCCCAAATAGGAATACTTGAGTGTAGCCGGAAATAGCTTTAACTCAAGTTGTGGCAGTGATTCAATGAAAGGAAATGCGAAACTTTCTGCGAGAGGAGGTAAATGCTCAAATTTGGCATACTATGGATGCCTATCAATGAAGGGTGTGGTCTCGCCTAGCAAGGCATTGACCTCCTCAATGGACTGGTCGATGTCATACTCATCAAAGCCAAAATGAGCGAGGCAAGCCTCCAAGGGATCTTCTGTAAGTATGGTTTTCAAGTAATCAAACTGTTGGGAAACAGAGTAGGCTCAATGAACGAGAAAAGTCTCTATGGTGCGTTGTGGCAGAGGAAGCGTAAGACTAGAGAGGACATGTGTCACGCCCCGCAACCCGGCCTATGCAGATCGTGGGCGCGTGATGGCCGGCGGCTGACCCACCAAGGCCAACTTACCATTTCTTCCGGTTGATCACCTGTGCATGTGCATTTATAATGCTAATAATTTTTCTTTTCGCGGAAACGTCATAGTATCTAAAATAACAAAGTGTGTGTGTCCATACAGTATACAGAGTTGTGCCTATGTATTTCAATTTACATACATCCCAAATCAACTTCAAACTTACATAGACCAAATACATAACATAGGGTCTCGCCTTTACAATACAACATAAAGCCTCTCGGGCTTACAAAACTAAGTCTGACTTGTTCAACCTCCTTTCGGCTCCTCGGATTGACTACCTGAAATTTGTTTTTCTAAAACATAAGCCAAAGCTTAGTGAATAACAACGAATGCATGAACGTAAAATACCATGGATCATTTTCATATCATACATAGCATAGCATAACGTAAGCAATGTGAGCATCGTATACATTTCTTGAACATTTACTTTCATAAACATGGCATCACATGCTTTCATAAACATACATAGCATATCATAAAAACGTAACAACCCGGCATGACATGATGACCATATAGGTCGGGTGGCTCTTTAGGCCTGAGATATCTCTTTTGTAGATGGCTTTATTTCACGTCCTCCCATCTACCTTTTAGGACTGGCTGACTTTATTTAATTCCCGTCAGTGAGGACCCCGAGTGTCACATGCATATAATTTGAACATACTTGTTTTCGTATAAACCAAGCATCCATGGTTTTCATACATAGCATAAACATTGCATACTTTTGCAAGACATGGCATTTACATTGCAAATACATTTGATGCATTGAAAGCATGGAAAACATTTGTACATACATAATATACTTTGAAAACATTTTGAAAATACATAATTTTGTTCATAGCATCGTGTTACTCACCTGGGATTCCTTGGTTAGGTTCTACGCTCGGCGTTCCTACATGTAAGGGAAGGAATTATCACTCTTATGTACAATAATAATTAACCGGCATAATGTAAACTTTTGGTTAAATCTAGGTATTATCGTTCTAGGTCCAACCCTCTTGGACATGTACTTAAAGTCTCCAAATGCTAGCCCGATTGGCCTGTCATACTATGATTGTAATTATGAAGTTTTAAGGAAAAAGGTCAAACTGCCTAATTTCTGGCCTGGCGTTCGAACGCTCAAAAGTGTTCTACCAGTGGCGTTCGAACGCTTGGACGTTCGAACGCTGTTCTTGGGCGTTCGAACGCTCCCTGCGTTCAGTGACATGAACAGTAGCTGATCTTACTAATTTTTTACCAAAAGTTTCCCAAGTCAACTCAAATCCTTTCAAGTCTTCTCAAGTATCAAATATAGCTCAAGGGAACTAAAATAACTCAAAATGGGAAGAAAGAAACTATTAAAACTAAAGGGATCTAAGATTAAAATAGCTCAAAACCCTAACATACAACACACATATATATATATATATATGGATTTTTGAGCTTATACCTTTCCTTCCAAGCTTCCTTGAGCTTCAAATATGGTTTTTATGGTGTTCTCATCCTCATTCCTTCTTTCTTTTTCCTTTCTTCTTCCTTCTCTTTTCCTTCTCTCTCTCTCTACCCGTGAGTGTGTGTGTGTCTTGTGAGAGTGAGGGAATGAATATGTGTATATGTGTGGCTGTGAGGCTGAGTTGGGAAATGATCCCATGTAATTTCCCCATTTTAACTTCATGTTCCCTTTTTCATTTCCCCGTTTATACTGTGGGCGTTCGAACGCTCCTTTTTGGCGTTCGAACGCTTAGAAGGATTTGACTTGACAGGGTTCGAACGTTGTTGCTTACAGTTCGAAACGTGCTAGACTTGAAATTTGGCTTTTTGGCCTTACCGTTCGAACGCTCCAATTGTGCTGTCAATGGGCGTTCGAACGCCTAGGCAAAATACTCGACCGTTCGAACGCTCATCCTGGCGTTCGAACGCTAAGAAGGATCCTGGGCAAAATTTTATAAGTTTAGGATTTTTGAATATTGGCTAACCTAAATTGGTCCTTTGAGATCCTTAAACTTATATTACTCCTTCTAATTATTATATACGTCATAATATACGTAATTAATGGGATTTACGGATGCGGGGTGTTACAACATGTAACCCCTCAAATTTCTAGTAATTACACTTGCATCTAAATATATAGATAGAATATTTTATTTTATTTTTTGAAAGTTATATTAGTGATCACCCTCAGTTAGTTAAGGCCCCCTAATATTTATTATTTTTTCATAAGAGACCTTAGTTACTGGACATTTAGGTTAAATATTAGTTTGGTTTACTTTTGGTAACTTAGTTGCGTATATTGGTATATATATGAAATATAAACTTCATTGACAATAAGATAAAGTGCGGCATGACCACGTTTGCACTTTGGTCGAAACTTTGAAACCTTTGGCCACTGTTATAAGCGTCAAGAGTCCTTATGTCTGAATGTTTTACGAAAAGACCGGTGGTCTAATGATATAGACCATTCCTCATCTTTAAATTCGCCACCCCTTAATGCCATGATTGTTGGGATCCAGCCCATTATGGAGATAGAAGCCCAGATGAATAGTGAAACACTATTGGGCCCAAGCCCAATAGCCCAAGCCCAGTCCATCAGAAGGCCCAAGCCCATATGAATAGGAATTCATATTGTTGATATTAGAGGAAGATGCTGCGTATGCGTGTGAAGGCTGTCTTTGTTGACAGAAGAGAGAGCAGCAGCAGCAGTAGACAGAAGACTTCAATGAAGGCTGCACCGCCTTCCCCAATTGTCAAGAGTGATGGCTTGGATGAGCTCATGGCTGAGCTCATCATCCTTTCTCCTTCCTCTATATAAACTGCTATCTGAGAGCAGAGAAGAGTAGAGTGGTGTGGCAAGATGTAGTCCAGAGGGGATTACCGCGCACACAGCTTGTTGCTGTGTGCAGAGAGGGGCTGGGGGAATTGCTCTGTGAGAGAGCAGAGAGGGCTGTATGTGTTTAGGGGGAGTGCTATGGTGCTAGTGAGAGCACAGAGAGCACAGAGAGAGGGCTGTGAGAGCAAGACAGAGAGATGGTGAGAGATGAGAGAGTGCTGAGAGGTGAGTGGAGATGAGCTCCTCTCTATTGTACTCATTGTAATTCATTCTGTGAATAATGGATTATTGGTTCCTCTCCGTGGACGTAGGCATTGTTGGCCGAACCACGTAAATCTTGTCTTGTGTGGTATTTGATGTTGGCAGTGTGACTGGTAACTCGTTTTGGGCACAACAATGATCTGCTTAGATCCTAGACCCCAAGACCTCCTTTAACCTTATGAATGGCTCATTGTCTAAATTTTGTACTTGGTAATAAATGTTTAGATTTTCTAATATTTTATTACAAGCAGTTAACCCGCACGATGCACTAGAATAAAAGATAACTCAATGACTTCCTACTTAAATTACTTCATTGGAAACTCTTTGTGTTCTACAACAGACGGCTATTAGGGTTGGGTTTGGAGGCTTTTTTCTTCGATTTGATTATTGATTTTTTTTTTCTTTCTAATTTCACCAATTTGTTAAACCGAGGGATGCGGAATGAGCAAATACATAATCAATCAGTTCATCCTACAAATCGAGGGCACTGAGCAAGTGAGGAGGTGGTGGTGGTGGGAGGGGAATGCCGACAACAATAGAAGATGAAAATTTGGTAGGAGATCAAAGATTGAGGAGGGTTCAGCCACAAAGAAAAGATTTAAGTGTGCTTGACTTTTGCATTGTTTTCATAAGGACACCTTCAAATCTAGTGCCATTAGCAGTCGTCGCGTCCTCAAATATAGCTACTTGTAAATTCCCCAAATTTCTCTTAACTAGATATTTTCCCTTCTTAATTAACAAAAGGGTTGTGTTTATCATTAACTAAAAATTTCAATGTGAAATAAATGAATCTTGAGGAAGATGAAAGTGTGAATAAGATTATTTGAGAGAAGGTGAAATATAATTTTTATTACCATCCAAGTTTCAACTCGAGATCCAATTCCTAGACTTAAATACGAAACTGATCTCCATCGTTCCATCTTGATAACCTTATATTCTAGGCTTAATTTAAAAATATTAAACTTCAATAAATTTTTGGCAAAAAAATGTCTAAATTTTTATATGAATCCAAATATTTAAATGTGATTAATTCAGACATTAAATTACTGTTATAGGATTTTCAGTATTTTTTTCTCAATCTCTCTCGGCGATGCCTGATTGGTGTCTCACAATGTAAATTGAGTTTGTTGGCAAATTTAAAGATGTATTTCTTCTCGGTAAAATTTCAAAATCAACTTTGAATGGATCATATTTTTTTGTCAATTCTAAAATTTTGTATTTTTTCAATTTTAGTTGACTAAGAAAAATATAAAAATTTGTTTAAGTTTATTAAAAAAATTCCGCTAAAAACAAAAAATATAACTAATTTATCAAGCAAAAATGATTTTCTTTCGTTCTTGGTGAACTTTTTTTCAAATTAGTTAATTTTTTTTTATATTTTTTAACTCTTCTCTTAAGAAGGAATTGAAAAATATAAGGTTTCGTTTGAATACGAGAATTCGAAATCAAGTATATTTGAATGTCAAATAGACCAAATGTTTTGATATCAAGACAACTCATCCATTAAATTTCAAGAGCAAAATGAAAAAAATTTAAATAATTTTAAAATAAGTGTTATTTGACAAATTTCTCTTTAACTTCCTCACTCATCTCAACTTTGCATCTAACCCTTCAATCTCATCTTCTATCTCATCTCTCTCTACTTTTTCTCTTCTCTCTCATCCCTATCCTCTATTCTCTC
>BRYF01000008.1:5882500-5885000 GCA_030159135.1 Actinidia polygama
AAAAAAACTAGTACAATTTCTAATTTTCAAAATCAATTTTTCAAAATATTTTTTTTTAGATGGTGATAAAATGTTGTTTGAGAAATTATTTTTTGAAAATAAAAATATTCGTTGCTTTCATATGTTATTCATTTTTGGTAAGATTGATTATTGAAAATTTGAAACCATCTTTTTAAATATTTTCTAAAACGTGAATTATTTTTTAAAAAATTCCTAAACACAAGTTTCAAAAACCATCAATCAAATAAATTGATAAAAACTATTTGGTAAAGCTGATTTTGAAAACTAAACCAAACAGATTGTTTCTTTTCACTTTTCTTTGTGTTTTTTTTTTCTTTTTCTTTTTCTTTTCTTTTATTTATACCGTCCTTAACTATCAAAAGTTATCACTTTCACAACCGTTGTTATTAAAATAGAGAAACTTTAATAAAATAGAGAGAAAATGTTTTTGAGTTGGAATCAGATGAGAAAGTCAAAGTGAGAATTGGGCTACGGGACTACCAGTTTGCTTATGCTTTTATGGAGAATTTGGAAGATTTTGGGATTAAGAGACCAAAGCATGTCCAATAGAACTGATATAGGAGACTTGGAAAACTCTTGCCTTTTTGGATATCCGATCACTGAGGTGAGAAGTCATACATGGCAGACGAAGTTAACCAACTTCCTTTGTCCCCTAGGGAAGATCACCCTAGTCCTAAGGTTAGATCGTCGATGGATGCTCCCGAGGTTAGACCCTCGGCTGATGCCCTCGAGGTTAGGCCCTTGGCTGATGCCCTCCCTCCAATTGAGAGGGAGACTAACACCATGTCTCAAGGCAAGCTGAATCGTCTTAAAGAGTCGTTCTCTTTTCCTTCCAGCATTCAGATCAAGCTTCCTGAGGCCAATGAGACCATAGAGTCTACTCGCCCAAGCGAGGTGGCCTTTTACGAGGCGACCTTCCATGCCGGTCTTTATTTTCCTCTCCATCCTATCATTAGGAAAATCTTATATTTTCACAATATCTGCCCTGCTCAGGTCGTCCCCAATGCATGACAAAGTCTTGTCTGTGCGATAGTAGTGTGGCGAGCTCACAAATTCATAATTTCCCTTAACAAGTTTAGGAGTTTATTTACTCTATACAAGAATTCGATGCCCGACCTTGGATGGCTGTACTTCAAGGCTAGGCCATCGAAGACTCTGCTCAGGGGGTATCCTAGTAACGTCAAGGGATGGAAGAAGAAATTCTTCTTCGTCTCAAGAGATGACTGAGAGTTCCCACAGGGATATCCAGGAGAAAAGGGGTTTCGAAGGTTCTGAGGTCGTGGGGCATCCCAGGTCAGTTCCCTCCACTGAGTCATTTCTTTTAATCGACAAGTGTAGCTCCTCGCCTGTAACTAATAAGTGTCCTTTCATTTTCAGGTAAGTGCTGCAACAAACCGCCCATCTTGACGACGACCGTGTAGAAAAGACTTAGAAAAATCTTGGACTCGCTTGAGGACAGAGAGCTATTTACAATGAAGGAGTTTTTTTAGTCCAAGTATTTCGGCAGGTGCTTCGGCCCCCCTTCCGAATCAATGGTGTCCAGCATTGGGGATAACGACAAAGATACACTTACGGGCAGTGCAGCTCCAATCGGGGATGAAGAGGGTGAGTCTCATCACTCTCGAGATAAAACTCGCCGAGACGACCATTCTCAAGATAGCTCGATAGAGTATATAGAAACTATCAGAAAGGAGATGATGAGAGTCTTACCTCGCCTTCTGATTCGCTCCCAAAGTGAATTTCTTTCCGCAAGTATACGGGTTGCGAAGCAGTATAAAATCTCAAAGTTCGAGTATCGTCCCACGAGGAGTAATGCCAAGATGAACACAAGAAAACTTAAAACTTTGACTCAATCCTAACTTATATTTCTAAGAAAATAAAAGAAAAATCTTGTATGTGGTTTTGATAGATTTAACTAAATCTACATTATGAAAATAATTAAAACTGATTTAATCTAAAGAGAAGTAAAAATAAAACGGTATCTTTGGCATATTATTCATCTTAAGCTAAATGATAAATTTTTAAAAAGCAAACTAAAGTATACATTTACATTCAAATTGATAAAATAATTAAATAAATAATTTTAAATATCACAATCACTCAGCGCTTATGTTATATATAATTTTTCATAGTAACTTTTTTACTAATTATTAATCTAAATTATTTACTTTTTGACTTTTGAAAATTAAGAACTAGTGGAAACAAATGGTGTTACACTAGTGAAAAAACAATGCATATCTAATCCAAATGAATTATCAAATATGCCAATAAATGGTGTTACACTAGTGAAAAAAAAGTATGTGGACCACTTATATTATTAGAATTCTTAATCTAAATTTCTTATTTTATATATATATATATTAAAAATAATTTAAAAAATAAAATTAAATCATATGTTCTTGTATTGAAATAGAAAGTGGCATCTTCTCCTCTAGCGGAGCCTGTTATTGTGCCAAATATTGTATTTGTACCTGTTTGA
>BRYF01000008.1:5910000-5912500 GCA_030159135.1 Actinidia polygama
AAAAGGAAAAGAAGAAGACATGTGAGGAGCCAGTGAAAGAATCTAACAGGGACAAATTGGGAAATGTGGCCAAAACCAATTGGAAAAAAAATGAAAAATTCAATCCTCGAATTTACATGTTGATTATAAACTCAGAATTAGGACAAGTAATTTACAACATCCGTTCGTCTTCACAATTTATCAAAGTTTACTGAATGAGGATGTAAGTACGAACCGCGCACACTTAGCGGCGGCTCAGATGAAGATGAGTCCAAAATAATTGGTATCTCAATGCACATTTAAAATATCCCCAAACAATTTTACAAGCATCAATCCACTTTTTATATACTTTTTACATATATCTAGACTAACCAACACCCAGTGAACAGTGGTTAGCATTTTCCAACGACGAAACTCGGGTTGGGAAAGACTAATTTATAGGATACAGGTTGAAAATATGTGTTGAAGCACTCTGGGTTCAAATTGTTGGTGAAGAATAGAGAGACAGACACTGAGAGATGAGATTATTAAAAAAAAAAAAGATCAACAGCAAGTTTGATAACTTCACATAGATCCAATTTTCATTTCAAAACATATACCCCAAGTTAAATGACCATAATAACCTCACAAAAAAGAATAAATTACACTTTGCATCCTCGTATTTTAACCAAACTTTTCTTTTGCGACCTCACTTTCAAATTTGCCAGAACCATTATACTTTAGCTCAAATGTCAATGTGTTCTTTCGTTCATCTCTCATTAGATAAGTACCGCCAGATCTTTAATTGAGCAAAAGATGAATTGAAGGCCGCTTTGACACATGAACTAAGGTGTACGGATTGGCTTATACAATTGAGTGTGAAAGGTGCAAACTAAAATTCAGTGAAAGTACTAGGATGCAAAGTGTAATTTAACCCACTTAAAAACTATAGCACCCCCACATTTCACGTTTGGGCTAGTTTTTTTGAGAATTTTTAATTGTTTTTATTTTCATTTTTTTCTATTTTAGTGAATTATTTGAACACAACTTTATACTTTTTTAGTTTCTCTTTACAAGAAGGATATGAAAGCGTATAATTTTTTTCAAATTTGAGAAAAAAACTTTACTAAAAAAAATATCCCAAATTTGTTGAGTAAATATGATTTTGTTTGTCTTCAGCAATTTTTTTTCAAATTAGATACAAATTTTTATATTTTAAATTACTCACATTCGAAGAAATCAGAAAAATATAAAATTTTGATCAAATGGTAAAATAGTTTTACTTAAAAAAAAATCATAAAATTAAAGTAACTAAAAAATCTCAAAAAGACCTAGCTTGGGCTTAAATTTTCCTCAAACTTCTTCGAACTACAATTCAATGCTTGAAAGCAAAGCTTACACGAAAAACATATAAATTCTCCCTATAATTAGAACTCAAAACATATTTATACTTATCTGATTTGAAGCAATTCGTGTAAATTCTCCCTATAATTAGAACTCAAACATATTTATACTGATCTGATTTGAAGCAATTAGAGAGAGAGAGAAACAGAGACACACAGAGAGAGAGAATTACCGGTGTAGACGCAAGTGACATAGATGAGAGACTCCCTGGGACCAGACATGGCCTCCAGTGGTGTTGCGTACCCAGGTCCCCCCTTGCAGCACACATGACGATTCATCACCACCTCCGTAGCCATCTCTCTCTACAATGGCCAGACTAATATTTCTGAAAACCCACCTCAAATCTCTCTCTCTCTCTCTCTCTCTCTCTCTCACACACACACACACACACAAGTAGCCGAGACTTAGTTGTCTGCATGTAGGCGGAATTGTGCACTCAATACAATACAAAATATATTTGGTCCAGGGGATGTATCCGCTGTAACGATTTGTTAAACTTCTCGAATCCCGTTATGCTATGGTGTAATCGTACGTCTGTGATTGTTCCGCGTGTCAATTGTGCGGTGCGGATCAAACTTCATAATGCACGTCAGTGGGCCCGATTGACGGCTGTGATTGTTCCACGTATTTGGTCGTGGTTGTGTTCGTCTAGAGGCGCCTTGTGCGGCAAAGGGATCAAACTTTGATTTGGTGCACGTGAGGGTCGATTGACCACGTGGCCAACGCTGATTGGTGACGCTGAAACTTTACTAATCAAACGGGGTTAATTGTACGGCTTTTATTGTTCCACGTGTTAGGTCGTCCATTGTGTTTGGCCAGAGGGGACGGTGCGGCGTGTGTATCAAAAAACTTGAGTGACCCCGATTTCATTGGTGACGAGGTCAGATGAATCCTAGGAGATTGTCAAAATCACACCAGGTTAATCTTTAAAAGTCAATTTTTTTTTAAGTTTGTAATCAAAAAAATTAAAAATTTTCAAATTTTTTATTTTTCTATCTTTAGAATTGATTTTTTGCTTATAAAATTAAAAAAAAAATCAGCCAAAAAACTAAAAAAAATTAGTTTCAAACGGAGCCACAGTCTAGGAGGAGGTGGGTTAGGGATAGCAATTTTCCCTGAAAAATTGAGTCCCCACCCT
>BRYF01000008.1:5940000-5942500 GCA_030159135.1 Actinidia polygama
CTTGGTTTTCTCAATCAATTTCAAGCACTCTGTCTTAACCACATGGAAACATTTGCCTATGGACTGTAATACACTTTGCAGTAAAAATTCGAAGGATGGATCACCAATGTTTCAGTTTCGATTTTGAGAACTCTCCATCTCTTGGCAATGCAAACATCAATTGCATTTCTTTGAACTTCCATCATCTCTAGGTGGAAAAGGGATGACTCAACTTGGGTACATCACTTTGGAAGTTTCATCCAATTTTGGATCGATCCCGGTGGGACCACGGATTTAACTTGGTGCCGACGCCTAGAGGTTGGGTAAAAACGGATCTCATGGGAGAGGCCTTAGTTCCACACTTAGTTAATCAACTATGGGTTAACGAAGAAATTGCTTGCATTGATATCTTGTCTTATCTGTTGTTTCACATTGTGATTGCTTTACGAGTATTAGAATGGGTTTGGACTTTCGTGGGTTAGTTTTCTACTGAGGTTCGCAAAGCATTTTTGTACCAGTTAGCGGGAAGAAGAAGAACAACAACTTGAGGAGGACACCGAGTATGTGGAATTGGTTATCTTGGACTTACTTCAATCATAAGAGTTTTCTCCTTTTTCTTTGTACTTGAGATTTATTCTTTTTGTGCTAAGATTTATGTTTGTATTAAATATTTTATTTAGATCTATTTTGATAAGAGAATTACTTTGAGTTGTAATATTAACAACTTTTTGTTGAATATTTTTTAGTATTTCTTGAAAATCTTTTACTTAATTTTGTTTTAAAGAAGAAAATTATTTTTATGATGTTTTCAAAATTGGGCAGTTACAGTTATGGAGGTACGATTCTCCCCAAAT
This sequence comes from Actinidia polygama, assembly GCA_030159135.1. Classification (NCBI taxonomy): domain Eukaryota; kingdom Viridiplantae; phylum Streptophyta; class Magnoliopsida; order Ericales; family Actinidiaceae; genus Actinidia; species Actinidia polygama. Next base: position 5,940,834 of record BRYF01000008.1, read on the forward strand.
TGAACCAGCAGAGGACTTTGTCTCTCATGAAGCGGAAATATTTTCTCTTTATTTCTATTTTTATTTTCAAGAAGGTTCGTAACAAGTGATATCAGAGCTAGGCATGCAGGAGCAACTTGCTCGGTATACTACTTGTTAAAACAAAATACAAAATATTTTAATAAAATAATTGTACGTAAATTTTACGAGAGCAACATCTTGCTCGGTTATGTCACAATTTTTAATATAAAATTTATTTTTTATTAAATATGGTGGACAAGCCAATTAAGATGAACCACTTGTAATTTGATAATTTAAAAGTCAAAAAATTATAAAATTAAACTGCTTTGATGAAAAATCACTTTCACCATAAGGTTGGAAAACAGTATGCTCGATTCACCAGATTCTACCACTGCAGGCCCAATCATACTCTAAATCTAAATTTGATCCTGACGGAGAAGAAATGCTAACCATATGCTTAACACATGAAAGTCGAACATCATTTTCGGGGAGCTGGACAAAAGGATGAGAGGCTCCTAGCTAAAGGTAGCTTGTCTCGTCTAAGAGGTGCGAAGAGTTAAGAAAAAAGTGGCAAATAGGTGCGTAACGCGTGGAAATTTACCGAGCAGTTCGGGCAATCTTGAATCAAGCTAAAAAGTGATGTTTGATGAGCCTGCTTAGTATTAGGTAGTTGGTCAGGTAAAGGATGAAGAAGCCAATAATGCTTAGCTGGTATTTTCAGATGATAAGCCACACTAGGACTAAGACATAGTCTAGACTCTCACGGGGAGCAACGGTGGGGAATCTTGGACAATGGGTAAAAGTCCAATCCAATAATATCGCGTGAGTGAAGAAAGGCAATGCCGCTTTGTAAATGTTTTTTCGTTGAGTGCGCGATCATGACAGGACTTGAGGAAGAAGCCTCGGCTAACTCCATGCCAGCAGCCGCAGTAAAATGGGGGGAAGGGGGGGCAAGTGTTCTTCAGAATGACTAGGCATTAAGAGCCCGTACGCGATGAATCAAGTTTCTATTAGAAGTCGGTTTTTGACTAAGTGTTGTGAACACATTTTGGAACTAAAAGTTAATTAAGTTCTATACACTAAATGAGATGAACAATGATTGATTCATGTTCTCTTAAATGAGTAGATGAATTTAATGTATTCCTTTATCCAAAATCAAGTTGATTTGAATGAAAAATTATTTTTCAATGAAGCACCATTGCAAAGTGAGAATAGAGATATAAAGTTTTATCCCACATTAAAAAAATGAAAGAAAGTTATTGGGTTTATATAACTCAAGTTTGCCTTTAAAAAAATTAGGCTTTTGGGCACCACAAGTTTTTAGAGGAGATGAGTTATATACAAAGTAAACATGATTCATTTAACCCATGATTTTGACGTTGGGTTTGCTGTGGCTAAGACTAATTGAATATTAATTTTTTAGAGAAAACTTATTCAAATATTTAAATTTTAAATTATTAAAAAATACACTTTTCTTCTTGAAAATTTTATTTCCTTCACGAACAGTCATAACGTTCAAAATATTTACGAATGGGTGTCTTCTGGACTGTAACTACCACTCAGAAATAAATTTTTTAAGAGGTGTGACCATCCAGAAATGTACCATATATTTTCTAAAAGGTGTGAGAATTTTTATTTAAACTCACAATCATTTAGCATTTGATAGA
>BRYF01000008.1:5967500-5970000 GCA_030159135.1 Actinidia polygama
AAAAAAGAAAAAACAAACTAGTCGAAACTAGGCCTAAGTCAATTGAATTCCCTTTCATGGGGGTGAAGCTGCTTCCATATCAGATAGGGAAGCTACTCAAAATCCTTTCTCAAGTAATATGTGATTATTCCTTGAGAAGCTTATAAGTTTTGCATTGATCAAGGTGTTGTGAAAGTGATGTTCAATGCTCTAGGAGAACTTAAATCAAGGTTTCTGATATGTTGTTTGATTGGGTTTAGTACCTGAACTGTTAAGTACAACTCATTTGCTCCAAAATATTATCTTATCACTCCTTTTCTTTTTCTGAAACCGTCGTATCAACCATAGCTCAGGGGACAGTGGTTGAGGAGTAGATGACGCCGAAAAAGTTACAACTTTGTATTTTTAAATATATTTTAATTTCACTTATCTCAGTCTCCGTTTGGTACCAGCTTTTTTTAGCTTTTTGACTGATTTTTTTGCTTAAAATAAGTAAAAAAAACAATCAGATTTTGCTTTTTTGCTTTTCTGATTTTGGTTTTTTACTTAATTTTAGCTAAAGTAAAGTTAAAAAAACAAAAAAATTAAAAAATCTTAGTTTTTTTGATAACAAACTTAAAAAAAACTTAACTTTTAAACATTACCAAACCGAGCCTCAATACATTTTCTAAATCTTAACCACCCCCGTTGAGCAGTTGATTAGTATTTTTCTTCCTGGAATTAACGTAACTTCTTTCAATTCATATTTTACCTTTGGCTCAGGCTTACAATCACGTACGAGGTAGTTTTTTGATTATACTATTGGATTTGAGTCTTTGTCAGCCTCACGAAAAAAAAAAAAAATAAGCTAATTTTTTTTTTGCTTTTAGTGGACTTTTCTTTTAAATTTGATTAATATTTTTACATTTTCAAATTTTTCTTCTCGACAGGAAAAAAAAATATAAAATTCTAATTAAATAATAAAAAATGTCCACTAAAGAAAAACTAATTACAAAACCGAAAACTAATTAAGGTAGAAAAATTAGCTCAAATTAGGAACATGTAATCTTAAATTTGAGTTAATTTAGCAATTTAGAAGCATTCACAAACACTGATACAATGAGTTCAATAAATAATTAAATTATATCCAATAGTTATGGATTATATTACTTCATAGATAAATTAAAATAGTAAAAGCATGAATAACCATATCATTTTTGGTTTTAAAATGTAAGAGAAGACTTGCACTGTGGCAATTCTCCTAACCATTCCCAGTAATAATATTGAAAATGGTTGCTTGTTTCCCAAATTCTAATTTATATGCAGTGTTTTACCTTTTTTTTGGTTATGTGTTGGTGCAAGGGGACAAAATATACAATGATAGACTCTGACATTGCTAGGACAGGCGCCTCCAATGAGTTGTCGCTATGGAGTAAGCTTGTTGTTCCTCTGCGACAGAGCTTGGTGCAGACATTACTGAATACAGGTATTGTCCGAGTTAAGGCTACCATTATTTTCAAACTGTCGCTATTTAGCAAATTCAGAGGAATAACCGTGCCAGAGCTTGGGCGAGGGGCAATGACCGACGACAATCCCAAGAGATGTCAGGGGACATAAGGTAACTTGCACGTCAAAGCTTCTTTTGACAGCCCACATACCCGGATCAAGACGTCGGCAGTATGATGTCAGGCTACCAGTCAGGCCCTAGGAGCTTGGTTGGAATAAGCTCCTACTCACTGACATAGCGATCGACATGTACGAGCACGCGCTGAGCTGTAATCTGTCCAGTGACAATATAACTAGAGCGTCAAGGCACGCGCCGAGCTATGTTATATAAAGTCAAAATTTATCTCTCTAAAAGGTACACGAATTCAGTTTGTAGAACATATACACTCTCTCTCTACCTACGTTTTTCGGTCATCTAACTTGATCGTCGGAGAGCCGTTTTTCGAAAATAGCTTTGGCAGCCTATCTCATTGTTTCTTTGTCGCAGCTAGACCCTTATCGACTGATGACTGATTGCAGTCACCCATAGAACCGTAAAACCACCGCAGATATCTATTCTCGATTTTCTTTCCCTCACTTTCTAAACCTACATCCCACAATTGGCAAGATCTGAGTTGAGTCATTTTCACATGCAATGGAATTCAAATTTCTATCACAATAACCAGAACAGAAAGGTTGTATTTGGATCAAGAATTTAGGGAAGGATTTTAAAGAAGGAAAAAGAAAAAAAAAAGAAAAATATATTTTTTTCTTAAAATTTCTCTCCACTACCAAATACTTTAGCCAAACACAGCCTTAGGTCAGAGTGGATAATTGTCTTTGTTCCAAGTTTTTGGATAATTGTGTTCTAGAAAAGAAAGCTACTCACAAGCCCTAAAGGCTAGGGCCAAAATAAAGAGATCATCCGCTACCAAACGATTCAAACCCACTTCCCAAGGTTTATGACAAATATAATTGGATCCCTAAGGTTTGAAAAAATATAACCCGCCCATTGTGGTTCGCATTCAGAAAACAATTTTCCCCTTTTGTTAGTCCG
>BRYF01000008.1:5975000-5977500 GCA_030159135.1 Actinidia polygama
ATTTTCCTTCATAAAAATTATTGTGAATCATAAGTGAATTAACATTCATTCTTATTCTTTATTGTAAATTCATTGTGGTAGTTCTTTATTGTACATCCAAGTGAATTAACATTCATTGTGGTAGTTTTTTTTAAAAAAAAACTAACTGTTTTTATTTTCGAGTTTTTTTGTTTTTAATGAATTATTTTTACAGTTTAATAAAAAAAATTATATTTTTTTGATTTCTCTTGATAAGATAAATCTGAAAATATAGAAAATTTGTTCAAGTTTGAAAAAAATGGAATAAAAGAATATATCTAATTTTTCGAGTAAAAACATTTTTTTTCTTTAATAAACTTTTTTGTTTCAAATTAGATAAAATTGGATTATTTTAAATTAGTTTTAGTTTTACTGAGCATATTTTTACTTCTTCTAAGAACATTTTTTTAATTCTTCTGATTGGTCTTGATTAGAAGAGTCAAAAAATTAAAAACATAATTTTCTTTGGAAAAAATCTCTAAAATCTAAACTAATTTAAAATTGGATTATTAAGAATTTTATTTTGGAATGATATGGACTTTAGTGTTTTGTTTTGAAAAATATTATTTTGGTTTACTTTTTTGCTGCTTCTAATCACAAAGAACCCGAAAAGTTTTGACCAAAAAATAAAAAAATCTAAAATAATTCACTTTATCTCAAACAAATTCGAAATATATATATACAAAAAATTCATTATAGGTGTAAATCGTCTGACATTAACATTGAAATTGTATGGCACTACCTTGTGTAAAATTTCTAGCACATGACATTACTAATATATTGGGCAACATTCACTGTACCCCTTTTGGTCTGGCCTCGGAATTTGTAAGTATAAACCCAATCATATCTCTAGGGTGTGGCTAATAGTTAGCACATCGCATCATTAAAGTTTGAATTCAAGCGTGCGTTGATAGAGGAAACTTGTCGTGTATGTTACTATCTAACCCTGAAGTTTTGCCTTGGACATCTCCGCTGAGATAAGTTCATCAACTGAGTTATCTCGCTAAGATGCCAACTGAACTTGTTATGAAACGACAGTTTGACGGCGACGGTCATCCAAGCTCGCCCAAAAGTAAAACAGAATATTTTATCTTCACATAGATATCAACTCGATTTTCTAAATAAATAATTTAGTGAAGCTAGTAGAGTTGGATAGATTCAATTGAACCCACTGAGATTTTAAAAATTATAAGCAATATATATTTATAAGCAGTATGTATTATTATATAAATATTTGAAAAGGTTTTCATAAATATTTCACACTCATAAATTTGTTAGAAACAAAAATGCAGTCACTTTTTTGTTTTGAAAAGTAAAATTTAATTCAGAGCCACTCTTCTTTTAGAAGCATGAGATTCTTAGACATGTTTAAAACTTTTTTTTTTGGCAACGACTTAATTTGTCTCTTCTCTTCTCTATTTTGATCGATCAAAAATCGTAATTTCTCTTGAGTTTTGTTGAAGCAAAAGTATATTCTTGTCCTCAAGTTTAGTTGTACATGTAATTTGACAAGTTTAAATTACTTTGTAATATTATTATCACGAATATATGATATAATAGTTTTGGTTGAAAACGGGCGTTATAGTATATTTCATGAAATTCTATTATGTAAAACTAACATACAGGGATGTAGCAATATTAGTAATGACTAACACCATCTCCAACCCTCTCCCATTTTCCTATTTTTTCCATCTCCAATGGCATCCTCGTTTTTTCCCCTCATTTCTCCATTCTCCCATCTGTTCTCCTCAAATTTGATAACAAAAATGGGAAAAAAATATCCATCTCCAATGGCACCCCCATTTTTTCCCAATTTCTTCCCCCAAATTTGGTGACAAAAATGGAGAAGAAAATTTCATCTCCAATGGCACCCCCATTTCTTCCCCATTTCTCCATTCCTCCATTTCCCCCCTTCTCCCCCCAAATTTGGGGGAGAAAATGGGAGAAGAATTGAAAGAGTATTTTTTTGTGATTAGTGTGGGCCCATAAGATAAAAAAAAATTATTTAAGAGATAAATTAAATATTTAATTTGTAAAATTGTCTATTTTTCTCTTTATATTAATGTTATGACTATTTATTTATATTTTGTTTATATATATTATTTAATTAATTAATTTTTTTCTTCATATATATATATATATATAAATAAATTAAATATTTGAAATATTTTATTTAATGCATTTATTTTAGACAAATAAATAATAGAAATGAAATTAACCATACGAACGTACCATTAAACGAAAATGAGATAAATAGCTAGAAAATAAAATTAACATCAGTTAATATTACTACTACAACAAGGTAATATACTAAACAAAAAATTAACCAATGATTTTTTTCTCTTGGACATATTATATTATATGGTTAGATTTCTTGTCTGGATAAAGTTATCTTTTTGCCCACAAATAAGTAAAATATCTGAAATTAATTATGTTTTATGCTACAATAATTTTTTAAAAATTATTATTCGTTATTTTTAAC
>BRYF01000008.1:6010000-6012500 GCA_030159135.1 Actinidia polygama
AACTCGTGCAGACGAGAGCCCATCCTATAGTGTGTCACACATGGTTTTGAAAACCGGATCGAACTGGCCGGTTCGATAGGTCGAACCGGCAACCGGTCGAAGAAACGGTCCGGTTACCCACTAAAACTCATTTTGGTCAAAACCCGGTTAAACCCGGTTAAACCCGCGGTTGAATCGGTAAATCGGCTATTAAACCGGATTGAACCATCCGATTGAAAGGTTTTTGGCTACTGTCACACTTGTAAGTCTACATTAGGTTCTTACCCTTATCAGGATATAAGGATGCTTGAAGCTAGCTGTTCGTTAGGCCCAGTTTGGACTTTTGATTTTTTTTAGTTTTTTTTTTAAGTCTTAATTTTTGATTTTTGATTTTTTTTGGTTTTTATAAAATTCTTTCGTCGTTTGATCAAAATTTTATATTTTTTCGATTCCTCTCAATGAGAGGCGTTTGAAATGTAAAATTTTTCATCTAATTTGAAGAAAAATTCAATAAAAACAAAAAAAAAACCATTTTTATCCAAAAAACATCATTTTTTTTATTTAGTGAACTTTTTTATGAATTAGATTAAAATTTTTATATTTTCGAAATTCTCTCGTCAGGAGGAACTAAAAAATTATAATTTTTTTATTAAACAGTATTTTTTTTTTACTAAAAATAAAAAAACTAATGGAAACGAATAAACTAAAAAAACTAATGGCCGAAACTGTGCCTTCGTGAGTTCGTGTGGTACAAGGGCAAAGAAAAAACCCTTGTTTTGAAGAAGGGACCCACATACTCTAACACCACATATGATAGGAGTTCGGATCCTAAGAAGTGCAGGGGCCATGGAGTGTCTTGTAGGTGTACAAAATTACGCCGTTTATATATTTTAAGATCAAAACGATGTTGTTTTATGATCAGGATCAAGATAAAGTATACAAATTAATATTATTTTATACAAAACGATATTATTTTATATATACTCCCAAAACACTCCATATCCCCGCACTTTAGAGGATCCGAATCCAGTTGATATACCCCATATTCAAGTTATCTATTAGCTTATTTGAAAAAAGTACAAAACCAAAAAAAACAAAAAAGCAAAAGCCAAGTCAATGTTCCTTAGCCCCTTGTACCCTCGAGAATTAAGTAATTCTTTTTCCATCCACTTGTCTGATGCTATTTCACAGTATTCTTAATCCCATCATTAATTCTCATGCGTCCTAAATGTCTCATTCTGTTAACCTAAACCCTATTGTTTTGTCGAAACAAATGATAACTTAAATTTGAAGTCTTTTCCATTTTTAATTAAAAGTCTCAAATCATACGAATAAGCAACAAATTAGCCTTCATGTCATTATTGGTAGATTATTATTATTATTAATATTAATATTAATAATAAAAAAAGTGAAATTACAAAAATAACAAATTAAAGTCTAAAATTTTTAATCTGTTAACAATTTGAATCCTGCGTTAGTTTCCATTTATATAACTTGACGACAATAACTAAGTCCAACAAAAAATGATTGGTGAAATGACGTAGTATATAAATTGGATTTCTTTAAAAGCATTAATTTCTGCTTGTAGTCATGGCGGGTCATACATGAATTAATTAATTGAATCTCTATACTTATTCAAGGCTAGAGTGGATTCGAAGCCGAAGTTAAGGCCTAGCCCAAGTGGTATGGGAAGGCCTGGCATAACTCAAGTGGCAAAAGGTGAGGGTGGTGTAATGTCAGCCTAGCTCGCAGCTATCGTGTGAGGGTCCGATTACTGAAAGATGGAAAAGGATCCCTGGCAAACGGAGTTTCAAGACAAGCCTTCAACCCTGTGCCATTTGAGGCATAACCTGCGATTTACCTCCTCCATCAAAGCCCAGGGCAGGGCAGGTGGGGGCTCCTAAGGTTGGAGTTCAACCTTTAGAGTGGATTCGAAGCCCTAACACCTCATTTTACTTGAACATAATATTAATTCGATTTGAATTAATTAGTTTAATTTAGTTTAACAAAATCTCATATTCGTCTTTCTAATTAATTTAGAAACTAATTTTGAGAAACGTAACTTAACCTTTTAATCCCTGATGATAAGATACCTAAACTTGTATCACTATTCTACTGCATCTGCATCTACATCTACAGTGATCTCTTAATTTCTAAACTTCTATTGCCTTGAGATTATGATTTAGTTTCTTCTCAAGTATTTATTGTTAACTTACTACTTTTTTCAAGTCAGTAAAGAGTAATTTATAACAACAATACTGGTGACAATTTAAAATCTTTAAAATTTCTAATTTGCTACAAGTGCATGTTACTAAGATATTAGAGAATTTAAAATGTCGTCAAGCTGATGATCATTGCTTCAGATAAACACAGATTTTGTAAAATGAAAAGATTTTTAATATTCAGGATTCAGATTGATTCTCGCGATTTAAACTTGCTAAGTAACATTTAAGGGCTAATAGGACCTCTATTAAGAAATTAAAGCAAGTATTTTGGAATGTTTTTAAGAATATGACTAAAA
>BRYF01000008.1:6025000-6030000 GCA_030159135.1 Actinidia polygama
TAGATGTATTGTATGTTTTCCATGAAAAATATACACATAAATTCCTTTTCCTTATTTTTTTTCTTCTTCGATTTTGTACTTTAAACATTTTTTTGACGAGTTTGAAACATCTTTAGCAATTTTATGAAAACTAATTCTGTAAATTAAATCAGTTAGTGATTTTTAAGATACTAGTAATTGCCCATGCTCACGGGCACTACATCAAAAAAAGATCACCTCTTAGGCGTACTCGTTAAAGTTTTACAATCTAAAAAACAGATAAGATATAAACGTCAGATAAAAAATACATTGCATGCATATACGAAGAGATATATTGCTACAAAATGGAGAACAAAGTAATTTAAAAAGATGAAAAATATTTTTACGATTGGTTCAGTTTGCAAATCAATTTTGCGGAATGCTTTTTTGGGAATTATCTTTAGAACCCAAAAAAAATCTTATTTTCATATATTATTTATTTTTTATCGAAAATTATTTTTAAGTATTTGAAGATATCTTTTTAATATTTTCTCAAAAATGGTTTCTTCTTTTAGAAATTTCAGAAAACAACTTTCGAAAGTCATCAGCCAAACAATTTTATGAAAGCTAATTCTGTAAATTAAATCAGTTAGTGATTTTTAAGATACTAGTAATTGCCCATGTTCACGGGCACTACATAAAAAAAATCACATCCTAGGCGTATTCGTTAAAGTTTTACAATCTAAAAAACAGATAAGATATAAACGTCAGATAAAAAATACATTGCATGCATATACGAAGAGATATATTGCTACAAAATGGAGAACAAATTAGAAACTATAATGATTTTGAAAAAAAATTCTAGTTTGGGAGAAATGAGAAGAAAAAAAAGAAGTGTTTTAGTTTTATTTTTGTGTGGGTCCCACTAAAAATGATTCAATGAGTAAAAAATATGCCTAACTTTAGAGAGAGAAGAAGGAAATGATATTTATTGAAGGAAAAAAAATAAATTTCAACCGTTGGATTAACTTAAATAGATTTCAATCGTATATAGCGGAAGATATGTTTGAGATTTTAAATGAATTGTGACTTCTAATATAGATTTCATTTTGATGTTTTTTTAATGTAAATTCATCTTAACATTAAAATTCATATTCATTTCATTTAGCTTTGGAGTTAACTACAAATTAATTATTTTAATCATTTTATGATCAAATCAGAGTTCACGTAGGAGCCAAGGAGAGAGATGCAAGCAAGGTTAGGGCTGGTAAACGAAATGTGAGCCAAGCAGTAGGTTGTTTACGTGTGGTTAGAAAATTTAATGAACTTTAAAAATATGTGCAAGCTTGATTTGTTTATGAAACAAACCGATTTCAAACGAGTTTTAATCGAGCCGAGCTCAAGTAGTTTGAATTTTTTAAACATTAACATGATAAGATTATCGAGCCGAGTAGTACAAATTCTTCAAACTTGGTTTGAAATCTTAATAAGATTTAAAAATATGTTCTCCATTCGATCTTTGTTTTGTTAATCAAGTTCAAGTGATTCAATCTCAAACGAGCTTTTAACGAGCTAAGCTCGAGTTACTTGCTTTATTAATCACCCCTAAGCAACACGAAGGAAGGGAACCAGCCCCTCCAAAATTGCCATAAAGCCTACAAACTTCTTCAAGATTTCATGTAAAGTCATTTTTTTCAATGAATGGTCCTTCAAAAAAAATTTCTCTTCTAAGGCCCAAATTTCCTACCTCTTTCTCTGAGTACATGCATATGGATTATATGGATCATATCCGTGTTCATAAATGTTGCAGATAGGAGTACACACACACACATTTATTAAATTGTGTGCTTTCATGTGCTTGGGGTCTATAATTTTGTGTGTATACATGCACTTGCATATGTATATTAATGTAGCTAGGAAAATAGTACAGAAACCCTAAATTTAGCAACCTTGTCTTAAATTTGGGCAGGTCCCATTTTCTTTGACAGGTTTGTGACATGTTGATGAGTAATGAAAACTTCTCAACCACACCCTATCAACTTATAGATTTGATAATTCACACAATTGATCAAAATATTTTTTTGAAAGTGGATTTGAATAAATTGAACGATGGACTAAAAGTAAATGAACCAACGTGATATTGCGTGGTCCATGGCAACACAGACATGTAAATGTCACAAATTAAACTCAATGTATGAATGATGAATTAATTTATAATCTACTTGCTTTCATCATCTCGGGCATTGCTCTCATATACTTAAATGTAGGGCTCGCGTGGATCCTACAACATTAGCTAGGAGATAGCCGTATGATCACATACACAATAATATTTTGATGATAAATACCGTAGTGATTCTCAAGTGGAAACCGACGGATGGGGCCATGCAACCTCTGTTGATGATGCCACAAAACTTAATGTACAAGGACCACATTAACACTTAAACGAATGTATACAGAGTTGACTAACGCAATTAAAAAAGAAGAGTGCTAAGCGAAATTACCCTTTTCACTTAACATACATTTTTAGCTATAACTCATTAGTGCATCCACTTTTGGCTTTTGTATTTACTTTTAACACTATTTTTAACTAGTTCCTATCTCCTTTACGTTCTTCTTGTCTTTTTTTTATATGAATTATATAATAACATTTCTTTTCTTTGCTGATTAAAAAATAATAATATTTTAACTTGTGGATTTGACATGTTCTGGGTGTTTAAAGCCAAAACAAAAACCAAAAAAAGGACGAGAATTTGCGGAGTTTAGTTATGAAGGGGTCAGTCTTTCACCACAGAATTGCCTTATCAGGCAAGTTGGTGTGTTCAGTAAAATTACTAAACATGAAGTGCCTTCTTGTCTTTTTGTTTGGGATAGGGACATAGGCTCTGTTTAGTAATGTTTAAAAACCAAACTTTTTTTTAAACTTGTAATTAAAAAAGTAAAAATAAACTAAAAAAGCAAAAAGCAAAAAAATCAATTTTGATTGACTTTTTTATTTATAAACTGAAATTAAAAAAAAATTATACTATTTTAGTCTGCAGTGCCTTGAATCATGTGCTTATTGTGTTGGTTACTGATTGGCTACTCAAACAAATTATCAATAGCCAAATGTCAGCTTTTATATCATCAGTAATGATATACAACTAGAACAAATATATCAAAAATTTATACAAAATAATGTGATAAAATTGTGGACATATACATCATTTAAAAATGAAGTATATACACTTGAAATATCTTTTAATTACAACAATGTCATTGCTGCATAGGGCTAATGAACTAGCCAAGTGAACCAAATAACAAATTGTTCAAACTTGGTTTAAAAACTTAACAAAGTTTAAAAATATGATCGAGCTTAGTTTATTTATGAAGTGAACATATCTCAAACAAGTTTTAATCGAGCTGATCTCGAATAGGTAGAATTTTTTAAATATTATAAGTTTATCAGGTTGAATAGTAGATTGTTCAAGTATGATTTGAAAGCTTAACAAGTTTAAAAAGAATGTTCAAATTTAATTTGTTTATGTAACTAACGAATCAACTCGAATAAATTTTCAACGAGTTGAACACTAACCCAACTCGAGTAGTTTTATTCATTTAGCAGTGCTACATAATTCTAGTGCCAATTTCTACGTAAGAATTATGATAGAATAACATTTTTCTTCTATCATTTCTCTGGTCCAAATCCATGAATTTGAAAATTTTCTCATAATGCTAATATGGAAGCCTCACCGACAATTGTTAAGTGGTTGGGTGAAGTCCTCTAATTTAGGATTGGTTATAATTCCGTTATTGTGTGGTCATATACCAAAATCAATCCCATTTTTGTCAAGTCAATTTCCATAGACAGAGAGGGAGCAATAAAAATGTCAAGGTAGATCAAGCAGATTAAAAACTTCAACAGAACCGAGCACACCCATGGAGAGAGTTTAAAAACTATAAAAATTAAATAAATAGTGTCAAACAATCTCTCTCTCTATATATACATATATATGACTTTCAAGTGGAAAGATACTGTGATTATGATACGGTATTTTGTATAACGGATACATCATTTTATTTTAGTGTGTAGCTCAGCATGTAGGCTGCACAGACACGAGTTTTTGTATACTATGAGAGAAGCAAGTACTCCCAAATTTTGAGTCCAAGCATGCTATGAGACAGATCAGTACCTTAGTAACCAGGGTTAAAATAATACCTTAACTATTTACCACCTATCCCAACCCAAGAGTTCATCCTATAAAAAGGAGAATCACAATATTTTATAAGGTTGTGTTTGGATCAAAGGCTTGGTGAAAAAATTATAAAAGAAAGAAAATAGGTAGATGATTCAATGGTTCCGACATATTAAATCTTATAACTTTTTTTTTTATTTGTTTTTCCTTCACCAAATTCTTAATCCAAACAGAGCTTAAGTGGATTTGGGGATGCAAGGACGGTTAAGAAGTTTGTATGAGATAAATTTTGAAGTAGGAAGGAAAGGTGATTCAAGATCTTTATAATTCTTACGTTTCAAACAAATTGGAATACGATAGTGATTTTTAATTACCTTAAAACATAGTTTCTTTGATAAGATTTCAAAATTAATCCAAACGTTAGAATTTGATTACCTCATTTATTAAACTACTATGTATTTAATTCATAATATACAAGTTCTCATACCCTATAAATTATATGTGCATTCAAATGTTGGATAAACTCTCCTCCATACCTCATCTCTCCACACCTTTCTTGTTGATCTCACCCCAAGTCTATCCCGATAATTTGAACTGTTCATCTCATAAGCCTTACAGTAAAAATCATCTATGCGAAAAATCAATTTTATCCGACATATGTAAGAAAAAAACAACTCCCAAGTGTAGAAAGCGATTTGTTTGTTTCCATGGAAAACTTTGCTTGGGACAGGGACATACCAACCACCCTACAGACACAACCGTACCCAATAAGCCCATTATGAATTGAATGAGTGTCTGTCATTGTACGTTTAATTTATAAATTCATGGAGTCCTCACCGACACTAATATATATTGGAGGCTGAGAAGTTC
>BRYF01000008.1:6072500-6075000 GCA_030159135.1 Actinidia polygama
TTCAAATAGCATTTTTCTAATTTTGAGGTTAGCTTGCCCAAAACAAGCTTGGAAGTCAGGCTAGAAATACCTTCAACCACGATAGGATCGAGCATTTGTGCTTGTACTAGGAAATACCCTAGCTACCACTTCAGTAGTGTCAAGTATACTTCCTATTTGTGGTCAACCTGCACACGTTCTTATAGATTCTGGTTCCACCCATTCGTTTGTTTTATGTCATTTTGAGCAATATTTGAATGTCTCCCCAGTACCCCTAGAGTGTGAGTTATCAGTATCCTTACCTTCTGGAGATACTATGTCATGTGATAGAGTGTATAAGTCTTGCGAAATTCGTGTCAATGATGTACCCATGTTTGTAAATCTTATACCCTTAGAAATGCATGGTTTTGACGTCATCCTAGGGATGGATTGACTGTCTTCCTACCGTGCACTCATTGATTGCGAGCTTAAGCGAGTAGTGTTCCACTCGTTTTCTCATTCAGGACTAATCTTTGAAGGAGTTGGCGTTGTGCCTACTCCCTATCTTATTTTTTCTATGAAAGCGCGTCGCTTGATGCAGTGTTGTCGACACGCATGTCTCCCCACCATCCTTAGAGGATATTCATGTTGTCCAGGAGTTTCTCAATGTCTTTCCAGATGAGTTACCAGGTTCCTTAGTGGATCGATAAATTGAGTTCTATATAGATCTAAATCCAGTACTAGATCCATTTCCAAAGTTCCCTATCGTATGTCACCGTTAGAATTGAAAGAACTGAAGGTACAACTTCAAGATTTGTTGGAGAAATGATTTATTCGTCCTAGTATTTCACCTTAAGGTGCTCCTATATTGTTTGTACCGAAGAAGGATGGAATAATGAGATTATGCATAGACTATCGAGAGTTGAATAAAACAACCATTAAGAATAAGCACCCACTGCCAAGGGTGGATGATCTGTTTGATCAGCTACGAGGTGCCCAAGTGTTCTCTAAAATCGATCGGAGATCAGGTTATCACCAACTGAAAGTTAGAGCGAGCAACATAGAAAAGATAGCTTTTCGGATCAGATATGGCCATTATGAATTCCTCGTCATGCCGTCTGAAGTTACCAATGCGCCAGTCGCATTCATAGACCTAATGAATTGGGTATTCAGACCCTTTCTTGATGAATTCGTTATTGTTTTCATTGACGATATTTCGGTGTATTCCAAAAGTTTTGCAGAACATGAACAACATTTGAGAAGGGTTTTGCAAACCTTACAGAATAGAAAATTGTACGCCACCTTGAAGAAGTGCGAGTTTTGGCTATCAAGTGTAGTTTTTCTTGGACACGTCATCAGTGTGGATGGAGTGTCTGTCGATCCTCACAAAGTCGAAGCCATCGTGAATTGGCCGATGCCAACGAACGTGATCGAGGTCAGAAGTTTCATGGGATTAGCGGGATACTATTGGAGATTTGTGAAAGACTTCTCTAGGATTGCAATACCTTTGACACAACTTATGCAGAAGAATATTCCATTTGAATGGAATGAGACGCGAGAAAAAAGTTTTTAGATATTGAAGAAATGATTAGTATCCGCACTGATCTTAGCATTACCTTCAGGAACCAATGGTTTTAAAATTTATAGCGATGTCTCACATCGAGGGTTGTGATGCGTTTTGATGCAACATGGGAAAGTAATTGCCTACGCCTCAAAACAGTTGAGACCACATAAAAAAAACTATCCGATCCACGACCTAGAGTTAGCCGCAATAGTATTCGCCTTGAAAATTTGGCGCCATTACTGGTACGGAGTCACTTGTGAAGTCTTCACCGACCACAAAAGTTTGAAGTATCTTTTCACTCAGAAATAACTGAACATCAGACAACGAAGATGACTTGAGTTGATTAAAGATTATGACATACTTATCCAATATTACCTGGGAAAAGCTAAGACTGTAGCTGATGTCTTGAGCCGGAAGCCGACGGTCAATTTAGCATGCCATGTTATGTCGCAGATACCTTTGTTCATTGAACTAGAGAGAGCAGAGATCAAAGTGGTTGCGCTAGACACCAACGCAATGCTTACAGCCATAATTGCCCAACCGACGTTGATGGAAGTTGTAAAACTACGACAACTGGAAGACCCGTACTTGTGGAAGGTCGATGAAGAGATTAGAGTAAATACTAAGCTCGACTTCATTTTGAAAGATGAAACTCTTAAATTTCAAGACCATTTGTGTTGTGTGTACCAGATATAGCCGAAGTAAAAAGATAAATATTAGAGGAAACCCACAATACAAAGTTCACGATGCATCCAGGAGGAACGAAAATGTATCAAGATTTGAGAGAGACATTTTGATGGCCGGGAATGAAGAAAGAGATAGCAGAATTCGTATCGAAATATTTACAACGTTAGCAAGTCAAAGCCGAACATCAAAGACCGACAGAGTTAATACAATCGCTACCGATACCAGAATAGAAATGGGAACATATTACGATGGATTTTGTTGGTGGTTTACCAAACTCACCAAGAAGATGTA
>BRYF01000008.1:6097500-6102500 GCA_030159135.1 Actinidia polygama
CTCTCTCCTCCTACCAAAAAGATTGAAAATAAACTCACCCCCATTGTCAAGCTTGCACGATGGTGTTTGCGTGCTGAACCACGTTCTAGGCCTTCCATGCAAGCTGCTACTCAAGTGCATGAAATGAAGGCTGGTTATGACTAGAGAAATATAGCATGTATGAGAATGTAACTATGTACGTGTGTATTTGAATATCGAAGCATAATAGCACCCAAAAAAATTGTACTTTGGCAAAATTGTGGGTAGATAAGAATTGTTTTTCTAAAAACAAAGTGAGATATTTTTCATAGAGAATAATGTTATTAGAATTATAATTGTGCAAAATTGTGGGTAGAATAATTGCATTTCTAAAAAACAAAGTGAGTTGTCTGGTATATTACATTAGATATACCAATTACATGATGGAATTCGGCCCAAATAAAACTTGTGATTGGACCATATAAAATGAAAAACTAAATGTGTCTAAACGTGGTTTACTAATATGGTCGGTCATCATAGCATATTATTACTGATCTAAAACTCAATGATGTTTATTTGTTCATTTGGGAAAACACAAACAGAATTGACACTTCAAATGAAGGGGTTATCATTCAATAAGAATAAGAATTGCTTAATTTTAGATTTGTTAGTTTAATTATATATGGATATCGAAGTTAAGTTTGCAAGTTTTATTACGATATATTTGGATTTACTAATTAATAGAAGTTATTGGAAATCTTCTTGCTAAGGTTGTAGTTATATAAAAAGTAACTTTTTCTACTCCTAATTGACATTTCAATCGAATTTTACAAACCACTTATAACTAGACCTCTTCTATTGTATAGCACAACTTATGTTAAAACGTGATAATTCAAAAACAAAAGTTGAAAAGCATTCGTCTCTCAATAATCTATTTTTTAAGATGTTCTTGACCCACAAATAAAAAGCAAGAATTATGACAAATCTTATAGAACATCTTTTAAAACATGAAAAAGCAAAAGCTACAACCAAAAAAATTGTGGCAAATACACCGAGGATCCTTAGGTAAGTATTTGAGGCTGACCTGGAAACACGTCTCGCTCTTTCAGTAAAGTATAAGCTCAAAATCACATTTTTTTAAGACAAAATCACATTTGTTTTCATTATTTCTCCAATAAAAAAGTGTCAATACATCACTATTGCCATTGTCAACACTACTGTGGTTAGTGAGAGAAATTTCATTGTTTAAAAAATTAACTTTCATTAACACTTGTTTTAATGAACATGGCAATTGGTGGGGTTGCAAAAGCTTTTTGTGTCGGCATTAGACCATGGCAAATACTGATCAATACTTGTTTTAATGCACGAGAATTGTGAGTTAGAAACTTAGAATCCCCATCAAATAAATTGCTGATCAGAGAAGTCACAGGCTTACCATGTAATACGATTCAAAATATGAGACCCGAAGGTGAAATTCTCGGTTTGGACTATAACCCACAGGTAACTTCAAGTTAGTGCGTATTAAAACTATCTATCATACCATCACACAAAAGACTAATTCGTATACCTCTTGATTGATATTGACAGCATCCTTCAAAGCCAATGGGATAATACTAGGAGAAATTGGATCGCCCTGTAATTAGTTCAACAAAAATAACAGCATAAATTGTTACTCTAAAACATAAACCCCTCGTGGCTTAAAAATTTTCACCATGGTCTAGTCAAATCTATATTACCATTAAAAACGAAACATGTTTGTCTACTTTCCAATTCCCAAAATGCCCTTGTCCTAATAAAAAATGAATATTAAAGTTGTGATTTTTATAAAAAAAAAAAAAAAAAGTTATTCACTTAGACACGTAAAACCAAGCGATTTTTCACTCCTCCAGAATTTCTTCTATTCGTTCCAGCTACAACATATAACGCTTTTGTAATCCTATCAACTCCATTGTGTCTTATTCAATTGCCCAATCATTTCTTCTCCACTCTTATCTTCAAAAGAAACTCTCCCTTGATTATTGATGCTATCGAACCAAAAATCATTCAGAGACCAGGGGAGGTGTATAATCGTAGCAGCTTTTCTAAATGAACCCTATTATTTAGGAGATGTCTTTCTACTTGGAAAGAGGAGCAACTTAGTCTACCAAAACTGAAAATTGAGGAGTGGATTCCGGTTACGGATCAGAATGATTCTCTCAAATTGAAATGTTAAAGGATGTACATAAATCAAAATATTAAGTCTGGCTTCGCGTCAAATTGTGGAAAAAACAAATTTTCATTTGGCTGGTGGTTCAGTAGCTATTTGGTGAGTTAAAAAGAGGATATTATTATTCAAGGGAGGAATATAGATGGGGGATGTTCTTTCTCCTCTAGATCAGAAGAATCTACAACACAATTGCATCTACATTATGAATCCCCTCTCTTTCCCAACTTTAAAATCTTCAGATATTTCAAGGAAACATCCCTAATAAACTTGGCATTGTCCAAAGTCGTGTAGCATTAAAGACTATCATGTCCCTCTCTCCCGTCTTTAAAATCTTTCAGATATTTCAAGGAAACATCCTTAATAAATTTGGCATTGTAATAAACTTGGCATTGGTCCAAAGTCGTGTAGCATTAAAGCCGATCATGTTCCTCGCTTCCATCTTTAAAATCTTTCAGATATTTCAAGGAAACATCCTTAATAAACTTGGCATTGGTCCAAAGTCGTGTAACATTAAAGCCTATCATGTTCCTCTCTCCCATCTTTAAAATCTTCCAGATATTTTACGGAAACACCCTAATAAACTTGGCAGTGATCTAAAGTCGTGTAGCATTAAAGCGGATCATGCCCCTCTCTTTTAAAGTATGGTTTTTTTATTTATTTTATTAATTAATTCAGATATCAAGTCAACACATGGTGGGCTGTCTCCAATTACATTGTGTGGCTGAAGATGGTACCTCGTGATTCAAAACATTGACCCATGCCGATGACGTGAATTGACTGCAAACGGAGGCCAATTACACACATTGCCTTGGCCTTGGGACATTTCTCATCTAAACTAAAAATTTGGACTTTAAATGGTGGCAATTGGCAAAATGGGTCAGTCAATGGATGAGTACTAACAAAAAAGTTTATTAAAAAATGAAAGATCTCTTAAAAAAGCCAAAATTTTGGAGACTTGTTAGAAAAATAATTTTGGGCCAATTTTGAACAGTAATAAATGAGGAACCCATACGTCTTTTTAACCAGACCCAAGTTGGAATATGCTTATCTATGTGAGATGATTAACATTCGATAAATTTTTTTATTCAAAACCAATAAAGAGTGAATGAGAAATTGACACCAAAAGTCACTAGTTGAATATTAGGTGAAGAATGGTAAAAAAAAAAAAATTGTTCCGCATTGGTCATTTATGAGACCTTTAGTGGGTTTACAAGCTTCTCCTTGAACTTGGGTTTGGGCTGAGGGGCAACCAGGTTTTCTGGAGGAGGGAGGATCTAGCACCTTATGTCTTTATCTTTTGAAAAGTTTTTATTTTTCAGCACCTTATTAATTTTTATTTAAGATTTTCAAGCGGTTCAAAAGTTTCTTACCGTTGTAGTAATTGGGTGCTTATGAAAGGACACGTCTCTTCTACCCAACCGTCCTGAAATTTTTACCACTGTAGTTGTGGCCTGTAATGTTCTGTGCGTCCATTCTTGGCGAGATCATTCAGTGGCGCTTTTCGCCACGAATGGACGCAATTTTTGGCTGTTCATCTGTTAAGTAACGAAACTTTCGCATGCTTCTCAAAATACGAAATAAACACAACTCAATTAGGATGGCTATGAATATAGATGAAACGAATCAAACAAAAGAGAGAATGAAAAAAAATAAAAATAAAAAGGTCAAGTTTTACGTAGTTCGGCAATGTGCTTACGTCTACGGGCGGTTAAACGAACAAAACTTCCATTACCAAACCAAGTGATTGCTCCGAAGAGTTACAAAGGAGAATTGTGTGAAAAACTCTCTCTCCAAATCCCCACTAAAATCAAATATGTATTTTCTCCTAACCCTAATTAGAATCAAACCAAAAACTCTCTCTCAAACAAAAGGATTAAAGATTCAACCAAAGTCCCCAGTTGGGTCACCAAAGGAACTACAAAGTTCTTCCAAATACCTAAAGGTCACCAAATCACCTGTAAAGGGCTTCCAAAGGAACTAAGAAGTTTACCAAAGATGACAGTCTTTCCAAATTTATAACTACATAATCCTTCATAAAAAGATAGTGTACAGAAATATATTACTTTCTTGTAGTGATTTCTTTTATTTTACTTTTTGATTTATTTCTAAAATATGTAGGACTCCATTTTAAGAGTTCTCTTAGGACCTCCAAATACTTGGGGCCGGCCCCTGATTAGATTCATGTATAAGTTAGTAAATAAAGAGATTTCATACACTGTTGGTTCACTGTGAAAACAAATTAAAGTATTTAGTTTGTTCTGCGTACAATCATTGTAGTTCAAGAGACAGACGTCTAAAACAGTAAACACCATGACCCATGACTAGGGAAAAATCTACATTTCAGGACATAGTGTTAAACACTAGCCTTGATTATTCTCCTTCGAATTTCTCATTGCAGATTCTACAAATTTTTTATACAAAGCATATCTGCTTCTGCAATCAGTTATTTGTGTTCAAACCACAGGATCTGTTTCTGATTTTGTTTCTAAAAGTAATTGTTTTTTTTGGTTATGTTTCTACAAAATCAGATTTTTTAAACAGTTTAGTTTCTGCAAATTAAATTTGTTTCTGTAATTATATATATACAAAACTAGAACTTTCAACTATCATTAATGTATAGAATGATTTTTCCTTTTAGCTCACATACATATTGATACTAGTGGAGGTACTAGACCTCATAGGAATCAAACTAAGTAATTTTTTGGTTATCAAGAAAAAGAAAAAGTTAAAAGTAAGAATAGTAATTTTCACATTTTTCTTTTCTTCAATTACACTCTCTTTTGTGTCTTTATTTGGTATAAGGTTATCAAAATACCCAAGTATTTATATTTTCTAA
>BRYF01000008.1:6107500-6110000 GCA_030159135.1 Actinidia polygama
TATTTTAATTACAGATTGTAAAATAACTTTGAATATCCAATCATAAGCCTACTGATCTGATCTAATTAATCTATTAGGAGTTACCTATTGAAAGGGCTTGCAAGATGAAAGGCTCTCTAATCACATTACTGAGCCCTGATGTGGCCCACTGACACAACACCCTCTCTCCAAATTCAACATGCTATAATTCTAATACACAATGGTCCAATATAGAGATGATTGAGGAATGGTATCTGTCCATCTCCAATCAAAAATTTGACAAAAAATTGTGAGCCAACTCTCTCTCTCTCTCTCTCTCTCTCTCCTTAAAAGTCTTCCCGATATTCCAAGGAAAGCCTATCATGCTCCTCTCTCTTAATTATACCTTTCATTTATTTATTCCCAATGATCAAGTCAACACATGTTGGGTTGTCCCCAATACCATTTTGTGGCTCACCAGTCACCACAGTACCCTGCGATTCAAAACATTAACTCGTGCAGAAGACGTTAAGATTGACAGAAAAAGATGGCCAACAACTACAAATTGGCTTCATCTTAGGACCTTTCCCCATCTAAACTAAAAAACAAATCTTTAATTGCCTACAATAGTCGTCAATGCACAAAAGTCATCAATGCATGCATGTTCACGGAAAAAAAAATGCTATGGTTATCTCGTGATTTTATTATTTTGATTTATGATCTGATATAAAATAATACATAATATTTGAATATAATTGATCGTTTATTGAAATAATTATTATATCAATATTTGCGAATATGCAACATGGTAAATAAGAAAAAGTAAAAACAATGTTTTGTGATAGCAATAATCAAAAACAATGGTGTGTGGCGTTCAAGGTTTGAGTATTTTGCTGTTAGTGCGGATAAGTCACGAGGATGTCCAAATGCTACTAGTATCTGGGCTTGTTTTGTTACATTTCTATCTTAGTTGATAGAATAGTTAGTAGTTCTTTGATGTTCTGTTTGTTTGGTTGATTTCTTATCAATCTTTTTGGCTGGTTATTTTCCTTTGTGTTGTAATTTGTTCTCTCTTCTCTTTTCTAATGAAATCATCTTCTTCGCCGTTCAAAAAAAAAAACAAAGATGAAGTCCACTTATACCCCTTAATTCATTTGAAATTACACTGAACCCATTTATTCTCTAAATTTACATTAGTGCCTCCTATTAGCAAACATTGTTTGACTTAATACCAGGAAGGAGTCAGGCTATTAGTTCAGTGAGGTCAAAATTATAAAATTATATATAATTATAAAATAATTGTGTAAATTTTTTTTAATGGGGTCAAAATTGTATTGATAGTGTATATTTTTCAGTGAAGTGATAGTATTGAAGAGTGGTGGCTTTCAATAGTGGTGGAGATGCGATGCAAACGAGGTGGTAGATGTGGTGGTGGTGGCGCGCTTCAATGGTTAGGAAGATGAATTCAAGTGGAATAGTAGAGATTGTGGTGCTTATAGATTGCAATGTAATAGTCATAGAAATGAAATTCAAGTACTGGTGGAAGCTTTGATCGATTACAATATCATAGAAGTGGGATTCAAGTGGAGTAAGGATAAAATAGATATTTAGTTAGATATTATAGTTGACACTAACAACTATAGTGAAGGGGGTAACATTGCAATTTTGATAGAATATAGGGGTTCACTGATTTAAAAAAAGGTTAAATTAAGAAAAAAAATATGAGAAACGTTATTTGTAACAAGATTTTTATCAACAGATCTATGCGTGGGTGATTAGTTCTATAATATTTATAAAAAGAATATGATTAAATAATCGAAATAAATCACATCATACCATGGTCCATAGATGTGGTAAAGTAAAACAATGGAAAGAATCAGTTGATATATAGCATAGATAAAAATGATTTAACTTTTTAGGCATCTGAATACAATTGTTAACTTTGTTTTGATAACTCCGCTTACTGGATCAGTTAATACGGGAGTCAATCTAATAGCACCAAACTTCTCTAAAATTTTTAATTTGAATCTTAAGGTAAAGTTAATTAGTTGTGGACCTATTCTGAATCCACCTTAGTGATCCAATCAGTTCAGTCTGATTGACTATTAGCATCCACACGGTCAAATTCTTTTCGCCCTAACACCATGCACGATTTTTAGAAATAAACCATCTAGTTTTTTTAAAAGAACTATTATTCAATCATGTGATTACTGATATCTAATAAACTTAATTTTTGCATGAATAATTTTTCTAATATGTCCTAAAATTGAGCAGTTAAATAAATTAAGGTGAATCTGGAACACAGGGACAAAGCTAGCTAAGGACTAGAAGCATATGTCATTTATCCCCTTGCGAGTTTATATGAGAGCCCACTCTAAATCTTTACATTTTTGAAGGAGCCCATCTCGAAACTTTTAAAAAAGGTCAAAGTTCAATTTTTGTGTCATCTATTTCTCATTTTTTGTACACTCTTTCACTGCAACTTAACTTTTTTTTTTTATAAGAAAAAAAATATTATTAACTCGAAGAAAAAGTACAACGA
>BRYF01000008.1:6187500-6195000 GCA_030159135.1 Actinidia polygama
GTTTTTCATAGTTCTTTGCACGGTTTTGATGCTTAGAGAGAGCATGAAATCACTTACTTAGAAACAAACATTTAAGTATCACCGATATGCGGCTGCACGTTGGATCTTGAGACTGATTACAATAATTGCATTAATATGTGTCCGTATAACTACTTTAAGATTCAGATAATTTGAAAGAGATCAAGTTCAATGTTGAGGAAAAATAAGAAAATTAATTCATATCTAAATATAACTTTGCAAAGTTAATTATCACAATGTCAGATTATGATTTAATTAGTTACTAGATTAGATGATTTTGAAATTATCAATTATACCTGACTGAATTATAGATATTTCTTACTAAAATAATCAAAGCTTTTCTTTTTTGTGATTAAGCAACCACCGGAGTTTTAAATCGCGGTATCGGTAATGAAGCGATACGACCATTAGATTGCATCGGCCAATATTTACTGAATATCTGTATCAGATGGCCCAAATCCTGATACGTAACGTATCGGCTGATATTTTAAACTCTAACAGACACATTAATACTAAAAGGAACATAGCAGCATAATCAATAACCAAACCAAAATTCTCCACATCCGAAAAAATCAATTAGTATATGAGGTAAGCCTCCAAACAAGAGGTTGGAAATGTCAAAACTCGAAACACCAAAAAACAAAAGGAAAAAAAAAATAAGAAGAACGAACATGAGGCTCATAGAAAACAAAGAAACGGGAAATAACTGCATATCACCGAGTCATACCATGTGGTTATGGACCGTTAGATTAGCGGGTGTACACAGTTGGAAGGTCACAAGAAATGACTAATTCTAAGCAGCAACCATAATATTTATCCAAAATTTTACGCACCAAGCATACTGCAATTTTTGAAAGCTAGTGCAATGTGGGGGGCGGATCTAGTGATCTAGTCTATACAATTTAATGCTTTGATAAAATTTTGGTATTTTTTCCCAGTATGTAGCAAAACGAGGTAAGGATAGGATTATTAATGAAGAAACGGTTATGTTAATAAGTGTCCATGTGACATTAAATAAGAATGCATAAAATGCATATACATTCATTCTCTGTTGAATTATGAATGTACAAGCATTTTAAAGCTTTCTTAAACAATTCCCTAGAGCCACTTGCTAACATTTGACAAAGAACAAATACCCCCAACAATATATTACTCATTCTCCCATGGGTGTGGAGACCTTTTCAGACATAGGTTTTGGGCCCATGTGCTTTTTCCTTCTTTGTCGATCGATAAGTGATGATTTAAAAGTACCAATTAGGCCCCGATTTGGGATAAATTTCATCCGAAGTTGGATTATTTTTTTCTATAGAATTCTTTATTTTTCTGGTTCATCTTTCGTGTTGAATTTGGAAAAGTACAAAATGTCAATTAAACTCAAATTAATCTAATTGAATTTCACAAATAATCCTTTTCTACTAAAATTCGGATTGTTTTGTAAAACTCGTTTGAATTAATTAAGATGGGTTGGAGTGGTGGTCTATGGGGATCACTGGTAGGCTCCCCTTCCAATGACCCAGCGAAACTTCCTAAGTGCTATCAATTTCTGTGTAGGTGGCTTTCCCTCAGCTTTAATAGGCCCATACTAGAAGACGATGGAATTGGTCCCGATTTTGGACCGAATACCGAGTTATAAAAAAAGGACGAAATAAAAAAAATTATCAAAAGAAAAAAAAATTAAAAAATTTATTGAAGACAAAAATAATCCAATTAGAGATCTAATTTATCAAATTGGGCATTCAACTGTGTAAGAAATTCCAACATCTGCCCCATCACATGCATACAGAAAAAAAATCACAAATTCAACTCGGATCTGGTCAACTGAGTTAACTCACTGGCCTTTTAGCCCCACACATTTGTGAAGGTACAAGGTGAGATTTAGTGGGGTCACTCCATGAATAAAACAATGACAAACAAGGAAATTAATCATAGAGATAAACTTGTTTAAGGTTGTCCCGTAATCCTTGGGACTCACAGAAAACCACTCAATGAATGCCACGTCAGTCTATAAGAGAACTTTAAGCAACCTGCTTATACAATCCCACCTACACCGTCTCACGTAATTACTTCCCTCACCCTTCCCCCTCTCTCTACTCTCTATCCCCTTCCCTCTCTTCTCCAATCCTCCATCTCGGTAATTGAGAGAGACTGAAATTGGGTCTAGATCTAGAGAGAAACTAAACTTGGTTTTTTTTTTTTTTGTAAATAATTTAATTTGGCACAAAGAACACAAACCCAAGTGCACATAAATCAGAAACAAAAACAAAGGAAACAGAGATAGATATAGGAATGCAACTGCGTGTATATAAACATATGGAAATGGAAACCAAAAATACCCTTAAACACACACACACACACACACACACACACAGATATGAACCTGGCCTTTGACTTTGAGATTAATGGTCGGGGCTGGTTCTTCCAATGTCCTCTTTTGTGATGTTTTCTTAGACATTTTTCCTTCTTCACTTGATACCCACAATTGTTTTCTCGCAGATTTTCCCGAGAAAATAAGGAGAGACAGAAAAAGAAATAAAGATGAGTTAGAGAGAGTAGTTTCCAAAACTATAAGTAGCGACATAACTGACAAAATGCTCCTGGTATGAAGACTTACCAAAGTTGCTGCGGGTAAATTACATAGATCTCCTCTCAAGTTATTAATTAATACAAGTTCTCCCCTGAGTTTCTGAATCTTACACGTACCGCATTTGAGATTGTCTCTTAGACTCCGTTTGGTAATGCTTAAAAGCCAAGTTTTTTTTAAGCTTATTATCAAAAAAATTAAGATTTTTTAATTTTTTTTGCTTTTGGGGTTTTACTTTAAATAAAAATAAGCAAATAAGCAAAAATAAAAAAGTAAAAAAGCCAACTCTGACTGACTTTTTTACTTATTTTAAGCAAAAAAAATAGCCAAAAAATTTAAATAAGCTGGTTCCAAACAGAGCCTTAGTGGTGTTGATGGAATTGAAGATTCTATTTAGTTTCTCAACGTGGATTGGACTCATTTGAGACGAAAAAGACAATGTTAAAAGGCTAAAATCATTACAATTGATATTAAAAAAGATGAGGCTGAGATTTTAGCAAAATTAGAACGACAATTTTTTTATGTTTTTTCTAAAATAAACTCCCTCGGACTAATATTTTTGCTCATTTTAAAAATCAACGTTTAAATGAACAAAAGGAAACATCTATATTATGTTGATAATTGACCATTTAAAGAAAATTAAAAATTAGACAAATAAATTAATATAGAGGGAATATTAAAAACTCACAATAAAATCAAAAAGTAAAACTCGTTAAAATTGATTCAAACTTAAATTTATTATCTTTCCCATCTAAGATCTAAGAGAGACAAACTTTCATTCATTAACTAAAGTTTATATGAGAGGGCACAATGGTCCATCCACATAAGAGTAACTAAAGTCTAATTTTGGATGTACCTTTTTACAAAAAGGATTCATATCAGTGTTATTGAATTAGAGTTAATTTTTTTTTATTTTAATTATTTTTTTTAACTATATCAGTTTCCCTATTAGGAAAACAATAAAAAACAAACTTTAATTTGTGAGTTAGTTTTAGTTAGTTGTGTAGATAATTTTAAAATTTTACTAGCGAAATTACAAAAAAGATATTTGACTAACTTGATCTAAATATTCTAAGAATTGGCTGCAAAAAGTGGAAGATTTTATTTTATTTTTTACAAGTCGCTTTTGAATCTTATACTAATACTAGTAATTGTCCGTGCACACAGGCATTACGCAAAAAAAAAAAAAACTTAGTCGTACTCGTTAGAGTTTTACAATCTAAAAAAAGATAAGATATAAACGCCAGATAAGAGATACATTGCTAGAAAATAGAGAACAAATTAAAAAGTATAATGATTTTGAAAAAGTGTTGCTAGTTTTGGAGAAATAAAGAAAAAAATTGGTGTTTTAGTTTTTTGTATGGGTCCCACTAAAAATATGTCCAGCTTTAGAGTTTTTTTGTTTATTAAATCATAACATATGTGAATCCCACACATTTGAGAAAAAGTAAGCGATATTTTTTTGTAGAAAAAAATAGTTTCAGGTAAAATTTCAACCATTAGATTAACTTAAATAGATTCCAACCGTAGATAGTGGGAGATAGTTTGAAAGATTCAAAAACTTTTGTATCTTATATTATAGATACTATTATTTAGTAATGTGCCGGGCACAAAGTGGGGATGGAAGGAAAAAATGGATTGGATGGGTACCCAACCCACCAGAGCCTAAAGGAGCAGGTTTAAACCATTTTTTTTACCTACACGGGTAAGGTACATGTTACAAAATCACTACTCGACTAGAAGCGTGTAAGGTGCGGGTTTTACAAAATCTTCGCCCAAAAATCTACCCGGATGAGCACCTACTATTATTTTACTATAATGTCCATGTTTTATAGACTTAGATTTATATATTTATTTATTTTTTGTTTTGAAATTTATGGTGAGTTGTAATTGAGTATTTACTTTCCTCGTATGTGTGTGTTTTGTTTTGCTATGGATTCTTTATGATTGTAATTTACATTTTCTATCATGTCATGTTTTTTTTTTTTTTTTTTTTCTTTTAATGGTATCAAAATTTGTGTTACTAACGAAATTATAATGTGAAATTTTAAATAGTGATTTACTGGGGCAGGTAATCCGGAAGAGGTTAACGATTGCAATCTCACCCCGTCCCAATGCGAGTTCACAGTTATATAATAGGCAGGTTTTGTAATACATACCCACCCCACCCCACCCCGTCTCAATGCCAACCGTAGTAAAAATATACTAATCAGTAATGAAATAGAGAATTATTGTTCGTACTTCTCATTTTGTGATTCTGGGTCTCGCACGTTATGTTATCCCATAACAGAGAAAATATGGACTTCAAATACCAAGGTCAATAATTATTCTCATCAAGCAATATAGTAGCCAATTTTTTTCTGATTTAACAAATATAATTACAGAAACTACAATGTGCACTGTTAATGCCACTATTTTTGCTAATTGGTGGGACCCATGAATGAAGATACAATTAGTAGGCTATATATATCAAATGGTATTGATTTTTGGGAATCCCTCATTAAAGTTTTAAGCATTTGTTACATAATTATTTACTTACCACAACCAACATATCATTCGGTACTTTTTGTGTGTTCGGGGAGTGGGCAAAGGAAATCAGTTGATCTTGATAATCTCTCGCATTTATTTTTGCTACTACACGAAGATCATAACCATTGAATCCTTGTTATCATAGGCAGGGTTCTTGAGTTTTTCTTCTTACCTTTCTCTATGCAAACTGTCTCTTCCTTGCAATTCTCTATTAGTCATTCCAGCCTTCTTCTCTAACTCTGGTGTCCCTGTTCTCTTCCTTAGCACTCTCTTGGATTCTTGGTATGCCTCTCGTTCCCCGTTCTTTTCCATAGTTTTTTTTGTTCGATTTCTTTCCTATTTCTGTTTTGATTCGTCAATCTGGGTTACCCGGTCACTACATTCTTTTTTTTTTTGGTTCTTTGTGCGCTTGTGATGAACAACAACGGACCGCCTCCTATAGAATTGTTTGTTAGGGATACACGGGATTTTAAAAGGGTAGTTTTTTGAATTGTTCATTTGGGTAGTTTTTGAAACTTTTTCTTAGGTACATCTTCATCTTGTAATTCTTTAACGTTAACTTCTTCAATTTATTATAACATACTACTTTGAAGAATAATGATTCATATTTGCTTATCATATTTTGCTCGAGTTTCATTCGAAAATGATTCATCTTGTTTATCATATTTTGCACGAGTTTCATTCGCCTATCACTTGGTGTAACAAATATTATTTTTACCATTTTGTAGAATGGCTCACGACTTAGTGGTTGTGGCGGCAAGGAGAATCACCACTACAACAAATTGAAAAGAATGTGGTGGCATTTGGGAAAAAACAAATCCAAGTAATTCTTAATCGAATCCAGTCAAATATTTGAAGCTTGTTCTCCTTGATTTAGAGGTTAAACTGACTGCTATTAGCGCATAAAAAGAATCATCCATTTAGCTTACAAATTGATTGTATTTTTAGTTCTGCCGTTTAGCCAATGTGAAAAAATTATTTGATAAAGGATCAAAGTGAGAATCAGTCAATACTTTAAGGGATAAATTATATATTTATTATTAGTTGACCGCATCATTACCGTTACAAATTTCCTGCTGGTATGAAAAGACTTGCCAAAGTGGCTGCCACTGTCGCTTTCACGTCTGGGCCGACGTCGTTATACCAAATTCCCTTAATTGGGCAAATTACATAGACTCCCCCCGAGGATCTTTACTAATAAAGATTCTCCCATACTGAATCCAATTAGAGTTTTTCTCTTAACATTGTTGAGTGTTAAATATATATAGTTAGATGCACAAGTGGGGGGTTAACATGGTCCGGATTGGTTATGTTTTTCATATAAATATGTACCGAATTGGTAGTACCGATTCTAAAAAATTGGGAACTAAAATTAGATCGATAGCCTTTAAAGATAGAACCAAAACCAAAACCAAAACCAAAACGTTAGTTGCGATCCGATTCCGGTTTCGTTTCAGGTCCAACAAATGTAAACATAATTTTAATTCAAAGATTACACTACACCCAAATATTGTCAAATTATCAAATCAACTAAATACTAATAATATTTTAATAAACATGATCGTGTTCCAAAACAAAGTCTGCATCATATGAACAACTATCACCGGTAGAAAGTAAAACTATTAATCACTACACATACTACAATTAAGCAGCTAAATTAGGTTACTCAGGTTAGTCAACATTTAATAACTATTTACAATTTCATTTTTATATACTTACTTTACAAAAAATATATTTATATATTTTTAGAAAAAATATAACCGATTCGGTCCGGTTTTGTTCATGGTTCTTGAACACAAAACCAGACCCGAATTGTATAAACCATTTTTTTTTTATGAACTAAAACCAAACCGTGATACCATAAAAACGAACCAATAATTTTGGTCCGTTCCAGACCGGTTCCTTGTGCATCCTATGGGAAATTACTCAAATTGGAAAAATACATACAATTAGATGCACAAGATACACAAAATTTTTATATTATGAATCATTATATTTAAAAATTAATTAAAAGAGTATTTTAAAATAATGCAATTACATATAATTAGTTAAACGTTTGAATCATACGGTGAAAGATTATCATATTAAAAAGAAGCACGATACATTGTTAAAACGAATTTATCATGTTATAGCATTTTGACATTGTATCATGTTAAAATATAGAATTCGCACTGTTGGAGATAGTCCAATTTTCACTTATTAACATAAAATTGCTTCAAATATAATCATGCCTTGAAATAAATATTAATGAAAATGAGAAAATAATATATATATATATATATATATATATATATATATATATATATATATATATATAGCTTGAACATGATAAATGATACATATATTGCGCAATGAAGTTGAAATATAATCCT
>BRYF01000008.1:6205000-6212500 GCA_030159135.1 Actinidia polygama
GGCATATAAAAGTAGCATTACATAGCTTTAAAATAGATTACTGAGACATTACAACTATGCATAAATAATTTATATATATATATATATTATGGCTTCTTCTTGGTATTCATATTTTGTAGAGTTTTTCATAGGCTTTGCCTGCTCTTATGCTCTCGTGATGCCTCAACTAAGTCAACTTCGAAGTACTCGCATTAAAAACCAATGCCCCGATGCTTAGTGAGAGCATGGAATCACTTACTTAGAAACACACATTTAAGTATCAACGATTTGCGGTTGCATGCGCAATCTTGAGCAGACCCTTACAAAATACCTTTACATCTGTCGGATTATTCAAACTGATTACAATCATTGCATTAATATGTGTTCGTATAACTAGTTTAGGATTCAGATAATTTAAAGAGATCAAGTTCAATGTTAAGGAAAATTAAGAAAATTAATTCATATCTAAATATAACTTTGCCAAGTTAATTATCATAATGTCCGATTATGATTTAATTAGTTACTAGATTGGATGATTTTGAAATCATCAAATATACCTGACCCAAGTATAGATAATTCTTACTAAAATGATCAAAGCTTTTCTTTTTTGTGAACAAGCAATAAATCGCAGTATCGGTAATGAGATCGGTATCAACAATACAACCATATATCAGCCATCAAATTGCATCGGCCAATATTTACTGAAATATCTTTATCAGAGGGCCCAAATCTTGATACGTAACGTATTGGATGATATTTTAAATCTTGGCAGCCACATTAATACTAAATGGAACATAGCAACATAATCAATAACCAAACCAAAATTCTCCACATCCGAAAAAATCAATTATTATATGAGGTAAGCCTCCAAACAAGAGGTTGGAAATGTTAAAACTCGAAAAAAAAAAAGAGAAAAAAAAAAAGAAGAAGAAAGAACATGAGGCTCGTTGAAAAGAAAGAAACGGGAAATAACTGCATATCACCGAGTCATACTATGTGGTTATGGACCGTTAGATTAGCGGGTGTACACAGTTGGAAGGTCACAAGAAATGACTAATTCTAAGCAGCAACCATAATATTTATCCAAATTTTTACGCACCAAGCATACTGCAATTTTTGAAAGCTAGTGCAATGTGGGGGGCGGATCTAGTGATCTAGTCTATACAATTTAATGCTTTGATAAAATTTTGGTATTTTTTCCCAGTATGTAGCAAAACGAGGTAAGGATAGGATTATTAATGAAGAAACGGTTATGTTAATAAGTGTCCATGTGACATTAAATAAGAATGCATAAAATGCATATACATTCATTCTCTGTTGAATTATGAATGTACAAGCATTTTAAAGCTTTCTTAAACAATTCCCTAGAGCCACTTGCTAACATTTGCCAAGAACAAATACCCCCAACAATATATTACTCATTCTCCCATGGGTGTGGAGACCTTTTCAGACATAGGTTTTGGGCCCATGTGCTTTTTCCTTCTTTGTCGATCGATAAGTGATGATTTAAAAGTACCAATTAGGCCCCGATTTGGGATAAATTTCATCCGAAGTTGGATTATTTTTTTCTATAGAATTCTTTATTTTTCTGGTTCATCTTTCGTGTTGAATTTGGAAAAGTACAAAATGTCAATTAAACTCAAATTAATCTAATTGAATTTTACAAATAATCCTTTTCTACTAAAATTCGGATTGTTTTGTAAAACTCGTTTGAATTAATTAAGATGGGTTGGAGTGGTGGTCTATGGGGATCACTGGTAGGCTCCCCTTCCAATGACCCAGCGAAACTTCCTAAGTGCTATCAATTTCTGTGTAGGTGGCTTTCCCTCAGCTTTAATAGGCCCATACTAGAAGACGATGGAATTGGTCCCGATTTTGGACCGAATACCGAGTTATAAAAAAAGGACGAAATAAAAAAAATTATCAAAAGAAAAAAAAATTAAAAAATTTATTGAAGACAAAAATAATCCAATTAGAGATCTAATTTATCAAATTGGGCATTCAACTGTGTAAGAAATTCCAACATCTGCCCCATCACATGCATACAGAAAAAAAATCACAAATTCAACTCGGATCTGGTCAACTGAGTTAACTCACTGGCCTTTTAGCCCCACACATTTGTGAAGGTACAAGGTGAGATTTAGTGGGGTCACTCCATGAATAAAACAATGACAAACAAGGAAATTAATCATAGAGATAAACTTGTTTAAGGTTGTCCCGTAATCCTTGGGACTCACAGAAAACCACTCAATGAATGCCACGTCAGTCTATAAGAGAACTTTAAGCAACCTGCTTATACAATCCCACCTACACCGTCTCACGTAATTACTTCCCTCACCCTTCCCCCTCTCTCTACTCTCTATCCCCTTCCCTCTCTTCTCCAATCCTCCATCTCGGTAATTGAGAGAGACTGAAATTGGGTCTAGATCTAGAGAGAAACTAAACTTGGTTTTTTTTTTTTTTGTAAATAATTTAATTTGGCACAAAGAACACAAACCCAAGTGCACATAAATCAGAAACAAAAACAAAGGAAACAGAGATAGATATAGGAATGCAACTGCGTGTATATAAACATATGGAAATGGAAACCAAAAATACCCTTAAACACACACACACACACACACACACACACAGATATGAACCTGGCCTTTGACTTTGAGATTAATGGTCGGGGCTGGTTCTTCCAATGTCCTCTTTTGTGATGTTTTCTTAGACATTTTTCCTTCTTCACTTGATACCCACAATTGTTTTCTCGCAGATTTTCCCGAGAAAATAAGGAGAGACAGAAAAAGAAATAAAGATGAGTTAGAGAGAGTAGTTTCCAAAACTATAAGTAGCGACATAACTGACAAAATGCTCCTGGTATGAAGACTTACCAAAGTTGCTGCGGGTAAATTACATAGATCTCCTCTCAAGTTATTAATTAATACAAGTTCTCCCCTGAGTTTCTGAATCTTACACGTACCGCATTTGAGATTGTCTCTTAGACTCCGTTTGGTAATGCTTAAAAGCCAAGTTTTTTTTAAGCTTATTATCAAAAAAATTAAGATTTTTTAATTTTTTTTGCTTTTGGGGTTTTACTTTAAATAAAAATAAGCAAATAAGCAAAAATAAAAAAGTAAAAAAGCCAACTCTGACTGACTTTTTTACTTATTTTAAGCAAAAAAAATAGCCAAAAAATTTAAATAAGCTGGTTCCAAACAGAGCCTTAGTGGTGTTGATGGAATTGAAGATTCTATTTAGTTTCTCAACGTGGATTGGACTCATTTGAGACGAAAAAGACAATGTTAAAAGGCTAAAATCATTACAATTGATATTAAAAAAGATGAGGCTGAGATTTTAGCAAAATTAGAACGACAATTTTTTTATGTTTTTTCTAAAATAAACTCCCTCGGACTAATATTTTTGCTCATTTTAAAAATCAACGTTTAAATGAACAAAAGGAAACATCTATATTATGTTGATAATTGACCATTTAAAGAAAATTAAAAATTAGACAAATAAATTAATATAGAGGGAATATTAAAAACTCACAATAAAATCAAAAAGTAAAACTCGTTAAAATTGATTCAAACTTAAATTTATTATCTTTCCCATCTAAGATCTAAGAGAGACAAACTTTCATTCATTAACTAAAGTTTATATGAGAGGGCACAATGGTCCATCCACATAAGAGTAACTAAAGTCTAATTTTGGATGTACCTTTTTACAAAAAGGATTCATATCAGTGTTATTGAATTAGAGTTAATTTTTTTTTATTTTAATTATTTTTTTTAACTATATCAGTTTCCCTATTAGGAAAACAATAAAAAACAAACTTTAATTTGTGAGTTAGTTTTAGTTAGTTGTGTAGATAATTTTAAAATTTTACTAGCGAAATTACAAAAAAGATATTTGACTAACTTGATCTAAATATTCTAAGAATTGGCTGCAAAAAGTGGAAGATTTTATTTTATTTTTTACAAGTCGCTTTTGAATCTTATACTAATACTAGTAATTGTCCGTGCACACAGGCATTACGCAAAAAAAAAAAAAACTTAGTCGTACTCGTTAGAGTTTTACAATCTAAAAAAAGATAAGATATAAACGCCAGATAAGAGATACATTGCTAGAAAATAGAGAACAAATTAAAAAGTATAATGATTTTGAAAAAGTGTTGCTAGTTTTGGAGAAATAAAGAAAAAAATTGGTGTTTTAGTTTTTTGTATGGGTCCCACTAAAAATATGTCCAGCTTTAGAGTTTTTTTGTTTATTAAATCATAACATATGTGAATCCCACACATTTGAGAAAAAGTAAGCGATATTTTTTTGTAGAAAAAAATAGTTTCAGGTAAAATTTCAACCATTAGATTAACTTAAATAGATTCCAACCGTAGATAGTGGGAGATAGTTTGAAAGATTCAAAAACTTTTGTATCTTATATTATAGATACTATTATTTAGTAATGTGCCGGGCACAAAGTGGGGATGGAAAGAAAAAATGGATTGGATGGGTACCCAACCCACCAGAGCCTAAAGGAGCAGGTTTAAACCATTTTTTTTACCTACACGGGTAAGGTACATGTTACAAAATCACTACTCGACTAGAAGCGTGTAAGGTGCGGGTTTTACAAAATCTTCGCCCAAAAATCTACCCGGATGAGCACCTACTATTATTTTACTATAATGTCCATGTTTTATAGACTTAGATTTATATATTTATTTATTTTTTGTTTTGAAATTTATGGTGAGTTGTAATTGAGTATTTACTTTCCTCGTATGTGTGTGTTTTGTTTTGCTATGGATTCTTTATGATTGTAATTTACATTTTCTATCATGTCATGTTTTTTTTTTTTTTTTTTTTCTTTTAATGGTATCAAAATTTGTGTTACTAACGAAATTATAATGTGAAATTTTAAATAGTGATTTACTGGGGCAGGTAATCCGGAAGAGGTTAACGATTGCAATCTCACCCCGTCCCAATGCGAGTTCACAGTTATATAATAGGCAGGTTTTGTAATACATACCCACCCCACCCCACCCCGTCTCAATGCCAACCGTAGTAAAAATATACTAATCAGTAATGAAATAGAGAATTATTGTTCGTACTTCTCATTTTGTGATTCTGGGTCTCGCACGTTATGTTATCCCATAACAGAGAAAATATGGACTTCAAATACCAAGGTCAATAATTATTCTCATCAAGCAATATAGTAGCCAATTTTTTTCTGATTTAACAAATATAATTACAGAAACTACAATGTGCACTGTTAATGCCACTATTTTTGCTAATTGGTGGGACCCATGAATGAAGATACAATTAGTAGGCTATATATATCAAATGGTATTGATTTTTGGGAATCCCTCATTAAAGTTTTAAGCATTTGTTACATAATTATTTACTTACCACAACCAACATATCATTCGGTACTTTTTGTGTGTTCGGGGAGTGGGCAAAGGAAATCAGTTGATCTTGATAATCTCTCGCATTTATTTTTGCTACTACACGAAGATCATAACCATTGAATCCTTGTTATCATAGGCAGGGTTCTTGAGTTTTTCTTCTTACCTTTCTCTATGCAAACTGTCTCTTCCTTGCAATTCTCTATTAGTCATTCCAGCCTTCTTCTCTAACTCTGGTGTCCCTGTTCTCTTCCTTAGCACTCTCTTGGATTCTTGGTATGCCTCTCGTTCCCCGTTCTTTTCCATAGTTTTTTTTGTTCGATTTCTTTCCTATTTCTGTTTTGATTCGTCAATCTGGGTTACCCGGTCACTACATTCTTTTTTTTTTTGGTTCTTTGTGCGCTTGTGATGAACAACAACGGACCGCCTCCTATAGAATTGTTTGTTAGGGATACACGGGATTTTAAAAGGGTAGTTTTTTGAATTGTTCATTTGGGTAGTTTTTGAAACTTTTTCTTATGTACATCTTCATCTTGTAATTCTTTAACGTTAACTTCTTCAATTTATTATAGCATACTACTTTGAAGAATAATGATTCATATTTGCTTATCATATTTTGCTCGAGTTTCATTCGAAAATGATTCATCTTGTTTATCATATTTTGCACGAGTTTCATTCGCCTATCACTTGGTGTAACAAATATTATTTTTACCATTTTGTAGAATGGCTCACGACTTAGTGGTTGTGGCGGCAAGGAGAATCACCACTACAACAAATTGAAAAGAATGTGGTGGCATTTGGGAAAAAACAAATCCAAGTAATTCTTAATCGAATCCAGTCAAATATTTGAAGCTTGTTCTCCTTGATTTAGAGGTTAAACTGACTGCTATTAGCGCATAAAAAGAATCATCCATTTAGCTTACAAATTGATTGTATTTTTAGTTCTGCCGTTTAGCCAATGTGAAAAAATTATTTGATAAAGGATCAAAGTGAGAATCAGTCAATACTTTAAGGGATAAATTATATATTTATTATTAGTTGACCGCATCATTACCGTTACAAATTTCCTGCTGGTATGAAAAGACTTGCCAAAGTGGCTGCCACTGTCGCTTTCACGTCTGGGCCGACGTCGTTATACCAAATTCCCTTAATTGGGCAAATTACATAGACTCCCCCCGAGGATCTTTACTAATAAAGATTCTCCCATACTGAATCCAATTAGAGTTTTTCTCTTAACATTGTTGAGTGTTAAATATATATAGTTAGATGCACAAGTGGGGGGTTAACATGGTCCGGATTGGTTATGTTTTTCATATAAATATGTACCGAATTGGTAGTACCGATTCTAAAAAATTGGGAACTAAAATTAGATCGATAGCCTTTAAAGATAGAACCAAAACCAAAACCAAAACCAAAACGTTAGTTGCGATCCGATTCCGGTTTCGTTTCAGGTCCAACAAATGTAAACATAATTTTAATTCAAAGATTACACTACACCCAAATATTGTCAAATTATCAAATCAACTAAATACTAATAATATTTTAATAAACATGATCGTGTTCCAAAACAAAGTCTGCATCATATGAACAACTATCACCGGTAGAAAGTAAAACTATTAATCACTACACATACTACAATTAAGCAGCTAAATTAGGTTACTCAGGTTAGTCAACATTTAATAACTATTTACAATTTCATTTTTATATACTTACTTTACAAAAAATATATTTATATATTTTTAGAAAAAATATAACCGATTCGGTCCGGTTTTGTTCATGGTTCTTGAACACAAAACCAGACCCGAATTGTATAAACCATTTTTTTTTTATGAACTAAAACCAAACCGTGATACCATAAAAACGAACCAATAATTTTGGTCCGTTCCAGACCGGTTCCTTGTGCATCCTATGGGAAATTACTCAAATTGGAAAAATACATACAATTAGATGCACAAGATACACAAAATTTTTATATTATGAATCATTATATTTAAAAATTAATTAAAAGAGTATTTTAAAATAATGCAATTACATATAATTAGTTAAACGTTTGAATCATACGGTGAAAGATTATCATATTAAAAAGAAGCACGATACATTGTTAAAACGAATTTATCATGTTATAGCATTTTGACATTGT
>BRYF01000008.1:6220000-6222500 GCA_030159135.1 Actinidia polygama
ATTTGACTGAGACTGATCGCCGAAGTTGGGTTTCTGTTCTTCTGCTCCAGCCATTGTTGCTTGTTCGGCTAAAGAAAGCTAGGGTTTCTCTCTCTCTCTCTCAAGCGCAACAGCCGGAGACGCCGAAGTCTCCCTTTCGCTCTACATATACGTGAAACGAAGGACGTAACGAACGATTTCTAGAAGAAACTAGGCTACTGTACTCTCGGTGTACAAAGTAATGGTGGACCTATCTAAGAAGTGGCTGTTAAAACTCGCCACGTGGAGACTGATCATAGAATTCGAAGGACGCTCTTTCGTACTTGGGTTCTACGTGCATCGCGAAGCATGGTATAATGTCTCCCAAATTTTAAAAGCCATCGGTGTATTATTTTTTAAATCTTACGATTAGGTTGTTTCTTTTTTTGTTGCTGAATGCTTATCAACTCCAGGTCCAGTTTTTTGAATTTCTTTCCATTTACATTTGGTATCTTATTATTTTTAGTCATTATTTTGCCAAATTTTTGTTATGGCTCCGTTTGGTAATGCTTAAAAAATAAGTTTTTTTAAGTTTGCTATCAAAAAAGTCAAATTTTTTTTATTTTTTACTTTTTATGCTTTATTTTAGCTAAAAATAAACAAAAAAATAAAAACGCAAAAAAAAAATAATTTTTTCTGATTTTTTTACTTATAAGTTTAAAAAAAGACAGTTGAAAAGTTGGTACGAAACCGAGACTATATATTTCCAATTTTGGAAAGTGTAACTTGAAAAGTAGAAAATAACAAAAAAATATATTTCATTCTGATCACAACACATAAATAAGTCATTTTTTTGGTATATTTTTGTCAGCGAATATTTTTA
The DNA here is from genome assembly GCA_030159135.1 of Actinidia polygama. Taxonomy (NCBI): domain Eukaryota; kingdom Viridiplantae; phylum Streptophyta; class Magnoliopsida; order Ericales; family Actinidiaceae; genus Actinidia; species Actinidia polygama. The sequence goes on from BRYF01000008.1 coordinate 6,220,842, forward strand.
TTTTTCATTTTTCTAATTCTTTTAATCATAACAAATAGAAGAAACAAAAAATACTAAAAAATAAATAATCGCTGAAATAAAAAAATATGAAATCGAAGCGGAAGAAAATCCGGCAATATACATGTTTATCTATTCAAAAAAATTGTTGAAGGCCTCATATCGAATAAAATTGGTTATTCTGGATTATTTGTTCTCTTTATTGAAATAATTACATTATAGTCTTACTCAGTGGCGGAACCAAGATTCTGGTTCAGAGAGGCCAAAGTAGTGCTGATGTAGCTCTTCCTTTTATATTTTTATATTATAAATTTTAAAATGTCATAAATTTTATTTTACTTTTAATAAAATTTAGAAAAAAGTACATAAAAAATCCCAAGATTTTATTATTGGAACAAATTAAATCTTAAAATTTTAATTGTAACATATTGAATCATGTAGCTTTAATTTCATACTAATTTAATCACGTAGTTTTAATTCGGTAACAATTTAATTCATATGTTACTCTATGTCCACCTATGATTAACGGAACCAATTGGTTGTTGTCCAAAATACAATAAAATCACACTATATATGGTTTTTCCTATTTTTAAAGCCATAATCAAATTATTCTCATTCTAAAATGGCTTAGAATCATAATATGAATTTGATCTCTTTAATACAAATACAACCCCAAGTTTGCTTATTTGTATTGTTAACGGGTTCAATTATGACTTTAAAAGAGGTAGTCTTATAAGAAATTATTTTTGCGTGTTTTGGATTGGAACTAATTGGTTCCGTTAGATCTAGATAGACAGAGATTAATGGTCGGTTTAAATTGTTAACGAATTAAAACTATAGAGTTTAATTTGTTCTCATACTCATCCCCTGAGATTTTTATGTAATTCTTTCTAAAATTTATAATTTTAGATCCCTTTCAAATGAGATCATCAAACAAGATTTGAATCGAATATAAAATTATGAACATATAAAAATTGGTTTTTGGGCCATAAAATTTTACAGTGATAAAATTATCAGTTATGTACAAAAAAAAATAATTGTTTTTATGAATTTTTCTCTCGATAGATCATCAGAATATTAATGGCTTATAAATTTAACAATAAAAAATTTATAAGTCATAAATATTAGATTTTTTATGTATTTTTGAAAATAAATAAAATTTAAAATTTTAATAGTGATACATTTACTTGTCATGTACCTAAGGTATTTTGGTATTTTTTGCAGTGGTTGCATATTTGAATAGCATTTTAGGAATTAACAACTATAAATTTATCAGTCATGTAACTATTAGGACTGCTTACAATAATGTTTGACTTTAAAAAAATTAAATAAGAAAAAAATTATCAAGATAATATACATTTCAAATCTAATTTAAGAATTATAAATTCATAACTAAAATGATAAATTTATAATTGTAAACCAAAAGCACTTGCAATCCCAATTCTAACTTTGAACATCATCAGAAACCTCAATAAATCTCCCAGCCTCTTGACTCGAGACCACAAGTAAAAGTTCAATTGATGATCAATGGAGTTTGATCTAAGAATTAAGGTGATGACTTCCATGATATAAATTGTGGGCGGGTGATATTTACTTTATAGAAATAGAAACAGAAAAAGGAGAGGAATGGTAATAGATTGAAACTGCTAAATGCTTGAGGGT
>BRYF01000008.1:6280000-6285000 GCA_030159135.1 Actinidia polygama
CAAGTCATTGCATGTTCTTGTCACCTTAGTTCTGTTTTCTAATACTTTCTGCTAGATTTTAACAGAGAGTATTAAATGTACTTCAGAAAAAATGAGCATTTGTTGTTCTTAGGGAGAAACTACCTTTTTTTTTTTAATCAAGAGCAAGATACAACATTTAAACGCATTGAGCTGCAGTCCTTGACCGGGTAACAGAGCTGTCGGGTTTTTTTTCCAATTAAACAAGTATCAAATGGTCATCACGTCTCATTTGAAAGATAAACATTTAATATAGATGCAAGCAATATAATTGAAAGTGAGACGATAATGATTGCTACAAAAAATAGGGGATAGCTCAACATACAGAAAGATTTCCATTTTCTCATTAGCAAATGACTAAAAGATAAGATCCCATATTTTGTATATATGAATAGTAAATAAGCTACAAGTTCAATTTCTCTTACATGCACTCCAAACAAAGTAGATAACAGCTATGGTTTTGATTCTATATAAGGCCCATCGAATCTAAGTAACAGATATAGAAGAAGACATTTACAACTGTTAATCTATTGATGAACTGTGTCTCACAAAATGAGCTTAGAACACCAATTCGATTATCATAAAGAACTAAAGTTGTTTCAATACTTGTCTATGTATATATATATATATATATATAATGTTAGATATGTGAGTGTTTTTGTCCGTTCTTTGCTACATGAATCTTCTCAGCCTCGTGTCTGGCTCTATTATGAATGGCAGTGGTGGTCACTTGTATATGTAACACACAAAATGCACAAAGAGACGAAGGGAAAAAACCTAGATAGAAGAATTGTTCTCAAACAAAACCGTAGCAGAGCAAAATTTAGCTATAACTTCAAAATACAGAGCAAGAAAGAGGCGAGAGACATAGGGAAGTATAGGAGTTCACAGGTTACTGACAAAAAAGAGCAGGCATGCTTCAGCACCTTAATTTCTAGGTTTTTGAGCAGTGTTTTTATTGTGCAATAAAATTTGTAATTACTGCTCCAATATATGTAATTGTTCATACTGTTCCTATATTGTTATGGAAAGTCAAAAGTCACGAAAAGGAGAAGTTATGTTCATTAATTCTTATATAGTATTGTACTATGAAATGCAATAAATGCTTTCGATTTATAACATTTTTGAAAGAATGCTAGAGATAAAAAACACAAATACAACGAAACTGGCATGGGTTGAGAATTGTAATGGAAGCTGAGTCTCGAAAATCTAACCCCTAACAAAAAATTGCTCAATCAAGCCAGTGAAATTTGTAACAAAATAACTCGCAACTCGAAGAGTTTACAAGAAGTACTACAAATTACACAAAATGTATGTCCAACCAACACACATCTCTCAGCATAGAAGTCATGCTTTCCATATGAAATTTAGCCACTATATTTCAAAGATAAATATAAAAAAATTTATACAATACTTTATACGTAACTCTTGGAGGTGTACATCATTACACACGAGAGCTTTACGTAAGGCGAAGGCATCCCATTTAGTAAGTCCGTCCAATCATGTCCGATGTTTAATCTAACCATACCTGTCCAAAACCAAGGAAGTCAACAAAGGCAATATTTTCTCATACGCAAATCCTAAGAAATATAATTAAAAGTAGTCAACTACTGCAATAGAGGTAACATATGTACTTTTGTGTATTTATCTACTTACATGTGATGATCAAGGATGTATGGAAGGATTAGTTGTCTGGAACCTACAAAAGAGAACCGGGTAATGTCTCAGCCGGTGGCCGTCCGAGGCCACTCTGATGCTCAAGTTAGCGATAGCCCTCAAGAAGATAAATATACAAAAAATTATGAATTGTTCCATACCTTAGTATTTAGAAGTGTTGATATTTATAGTTGAGAGTTTTATTTGGACCGAGCCATTCTATTAGGGGGTCCATCTAATCAAGTCCAGTAGTCAATCGTGTTGGTCCTCACAAAACTAAACAAGTGCAAAAAAATCAAAACACCTAATATAAAAATATAAAGCAAAATCAAAGTATGACCCAAGGTACTATATTATTTGTAAGACTAGTAAATCGTACTTATGTGATGATATAACCTAAACGAATAAACTACTAGATCCACCATGATGACTCTGACACCTACAAAAGAGGACCCGGTTAATGCCCGTGACTATACAAGGGTACTACAAACTCAAGTTAATTATAGCCTACGAGAATATATATATATAAAATGTAACGCATGATTTCATACCTTAAGGTGTGGATCTCTATATAAGAGGGCTTTACTTAGGGCCACGATTCACGTGCTTCATCCAATCAAGTCCAATAATAGTCATTTGTGTGCAAAAGCAAGCATGTGAATAAAGGCAGTATTCCTTGTATACAAATACGAAGTAATGTAGTTAAAAGTAATTTAAAAACAACAAAGGCAGACACTATATTGAAAAGATAAATATAAAAATTTATATAATACTTTATACTTAACACAGGAAGGTGTACATCATTATCCATGAGGGCTTTACGTAGGGCGAAGGCATCCCATTTAGTAAATCTGTCCAATCATGTCCGATGGTTAATCTAACCACACCTGTCCAAAACCAAGAAAGTCAACAAAGACAATGTTTTTCAAATGCAAATTCGAAGTAATATAGTTAGAAATAGTCAACTACTGCAATTGAGGTAACATATGTATTTTTGTATGTTTATCAAGGATGAATGGAAGGAATAGTTATTCAAAACCTAAAAAAGAGAAACCGGGTAATGTCTCGGCCAGTGGTCGGCCGAGGCCACTCCGATGCTCAAGTTAGCGATAGCCCTCAAGAAGATAAATATACAAAAAATTATGAATTGTTCCATACCTTAGTATTTAGAAGTGTTGATATTTATAGTTGAGAGTTTTATTTGGACCGAGCCATTCTATTAGGGGGTCCATCTAATCAAGTCCGGTAGTCAATCGTGTTGGTCCTCGCAAAACTAAACAAGTGCAAAAAAATCAAAACACCTAATATAAAAATATAAACAAAATCAAAGTATGACCTAAGGTACTATATTATTTGTAGGTCTAGTAAATCGTACTTACGTGATGATAGAACCTAAACGAATAAACTACTAGATCCACCATGATGACTCTGACACCTACAAAAGAGGAGCTGGTTAATGCCCATGACTATACAAGGGTACTACAAACTCAAGTTAATTATAGCCTACGGAAATATATATATAAAGAAAATGTAACGCACGATTTCATACCTTAAGGTGTGGATCTCTATATAAGAGGGCTTTACTTAGGGCCACGATTCACGTGGTCCATCCAACCAAGTCCAATAATAGTCATTTGTGCGAACATGCAAGCATGTGAATAAAGGCAGTATTACTCGTACACAAATACGAAATAATGTAGTTAAAAGTAATTAAAAAACAACAAAGGCAGACACTATATTGAAAAGATAAATATAAAAATAAAAATATTTATATAATACTTTATACTTAACTCTGGAAGGTGTACTTCATTATCCACAAGGGGGTTACGTAGGGCGAAGGCATCCCATTTAGTAAATCCGTCCAATCATGTATGATAGTTAATCTAACCATACCTGTCTAAAACCAAGCAAGTCAACAAAGACAATGTTTTTCATATGCAAACGCTAAGTAATATAGTTAAAAGTAGTCAACTACTGCAATAGAGGCAACATATATATTTTTGTATATTTATTTACTTACATGTGATGATCAAGGATGAATGGAAAGAATAGTTATCCAAAACCTAAAAAAGAGAAGCCGGGTAATGTCTCGGTCGGAGGTCGACTGAGGCCATTCCGATGCTCAAGTTAGCGATAGCCCTCAAGAAGATAAATATACCAAAATTTATTGCTTTGTTCCATACCTTAGAATTTAGATGTGTTGATATTTATAGTTGAGAATTTTATTTGGGCCAAGGTATACTATTAGGGGGTCCATCTAATCAAGTCCAGTAGTCAATCGTGTTGGTCCTCACAAAACTAAACAAGTGCAAAAAAATCAAAACACCTAATATAAAAATATAAAGCAAAATCAAAGTATGACCCAAGGTACTATATTATTTGTAAGACTAGTAAATCGTACTTATGTGATGATATAACCTAAACGAATAAACTACTAAATCCACGATGATGACTTTGACACCTACAAAAGAGGACCCGGTTAATGCCCGTGACTATACAAGGGTACTACAAACTCAAATTAATTATATCCTACGAGAATATATATATATATATATAAAGAAAATGTAACGCAGGATTTCATACCTTAAGGTGTGGATCTCTATATAAGAGGGCATTATTTAGGGCCATGATTCACGCGGTCCATCCAATCAAGTCCAATAATAGTCATTTGTGCGCAAAAGCAAACATGTGAATAAAGGCAGTGTTTCTCGTACACAAATACGGAGTAATGTAGTTAAAAGTAACTAAAAAACAACAAAGGCAGCCACTATATTGAAAATATAAAAATAAAAATAAAAATAAAAATATTTATATAATACTTTATACTTAACTCTAGAAGATGTACATCATTATCCACGAGGGATTTATGTAGGGCTAAGCCATATCCCATTTAGTAAATCCGTCCAATCACATCCGATGGTTAATCTACCCATACCTGTCCAAAACCAAGGAAGTCAACAAACGCAATGTTTTCTCATGAAAGCAAGCAAATGAATAAAGTCAGTGTTTCTCGTACACAAATACAAAGTAATGTAGTTAAAAGCAGTTAAAAAACAACAAAGGCAACCACTATATTGTAAAGATAAATATAGAAGAGTTTATACAATACTTTATACTTAATTGTTGGAGGTGTACATCATTATATTTATCCACTACTAAAGAATGGAAATTACGGGGTCAATATACCTACACATACATTACATATAAGTACTCGTACAAGCGCATATTATCACTTCATTATCATTAAACCTCTGACCCATGTGTGTATGGAGAGAGAGAGAGGGGGAATGACCAAGAGATAAGCATGGGTTGAGTGTTCTGGTAGC
>BRYF01000008.1:6320000-6322500 GCA_030159135.1 Actinidia polygama
TAGAAGTCAACAAATATTAAAATAAAACATTTTAAAACTTTTAAGAAAAGGAAAAGGAAAAGGAAAAGGACACAAAACAGTACACAAATTGTTGCAAAATTTGGATCAATTTTTTTTTTTTCATCTCACAAGACAAACATTTGGGTCACAGGTGGCTAATGGTAAAGGCACTTAATTTGCAATTTTTACCAAAATATTGGCTAATGCTAGATGATTACACGTGGGATACTTTAATTAGTAGACCCACATTGGAACTTTCATCGTTTGAGTTCCCACGTGTATCGCCACCTTAGCAGTCTCTATTATATACATACTAAATATTACCCGTGTCTACGGGCACTACGCAAAAAAAAATCACATCTTAAGCCTATTTATTAGAGTTTTATAATCTAAAAAATAGATAAAATATAAATATCAGATAAAAGATACATTACATGCATATACGAAGAGATACATTGTTATAAAATAGAGAATAAATTATAAAAGAAAATTGACGTATGAATTTTTTTTTTTTTTATATTTTATTGTCCTTAGTGAATTTTTTTAGCGATCAATCAATATTTTATATTTTATTGATTTTTTTTGATAAAAAATCTAAAAATATATATATAATTTAAGAGAACGTTCACTAAAAATATAAAAAATATTTTTATCTCCAAATTAAATAATTTTTTTATATTTTTAGACTCTTATTGTCAAAAGTTTGATCAAACAATAAAAAAATACTAAATATAAAAAAATTAAAAAATGAGAGAGAAATGTTTTAGTATTTCTTTTATGGGTCCCACTAAAAAAATAATCTAATGGATAAAATATATGTCCAACTTTAGAGGTTTTTGTCCATTGGGTCCCACACCTTTTAAGAAGAAGGAAGTGATAGTTTTAAGCGAAAAAAAATAATCTCAGGTGAAATCTCAGCCATTTGATTCACTCAAATGGATTTCAACGTAAATAATGAGAGATAGATTTAAAATTCAAATTAAGTTCTGATTTATATTATAAATATTAGTTGCTTTAATTGTTGCAAATTTGGGATCAAATTTATTTTTTCATCTAACAAGACAAACATTTGGTGAAACATTTGGTCAAATATAGGTGCTTTAATTTTTGTGTTTTTTCATTTGTAGAAACCTTTTTTTCCCTCTAATCAAATTTTACACTTTTTTTGATTTTTTCTAAACTAGAGGAATTTGAAAATATAAAAAAAAATATTTAAATTTAAAAAAAAAATCACTAAAGACAAAAAATATACCTAATTTATCGAGTTAAAATATTTTTTGTCTTTAGTAAAATATTTTCCAAATTAGATAAAAATATTTATATTTTTAGACTTCTCACGTCAAATCGAAGTTTATCGGAACTTGAAGCGATATTATAATATAGGGCTCTCTATATTATTAGATAATTTTTAAAAGATAAACATAAATTTCAAAAAGACATTATTTCAAAATTTTAAAGCAATCTAACATGATATTTTGGAATGTTTTTAAGGAGAAAAAGAAGAGTATTGATTTTATTGCATTTTACTCCATCCAACATGTCTAAGGAACATGGATACATGGTTTATATTGATATAATTAAAAAATTATATGCCTTTAATAGTACAAAAATAAAAAATAGAGTTTTGTTTGTAAATCGGTTAAAATACTAGGGTATTTCTTGTATTTTTTTTAAAATACTTTTATAAAATAGATATCACATATTTTGTTGTATTAATCATGTTAAATAAAAATCTATTGAGGTTTCTATTAATAGAGTCGAAAAAGTTTGTGATGTTAATTAAGAAAATTAAAAATTTAGAGTTTAGATGAAAGAACCCCACCCAGTACTTTAATGTAATAGCTAATTTTGAAAAGTTAATAACTATATGGATGTGTGGTGGAGTCCATTATAGGTACATAGTAGTTGGGTATTGAAAGTTGATCCCACATGTTAATAATAATGTGATATTATCATTATAATATTATTTTTTTTTATAAATTCACACTCATATATGTCTTCAGTCTCCTCTCAACATTACACTAAAAAAATACTCAATAATTGAATCTCATCTTTCTCCAATGAACTCTCGTATATGTTATCTCTCAAAAATTGACTACAACCTGATACCAATGCTTACGTGGTATATATTACAAATTAATTATAAAATACCATATTGTATATGTGAACGCTACACTTCCTATAATATATACAAAGTGGGGATATGTCCAATTCGGATGGATTTGTAACAGAATATACAATATGAACGTTTTGAATCATCAAAATAGGCCCCCAAAGAGAGCTCAAATGCACTTTGAAATGCATAGAAGCTTGGTTCTTTGTGATACTCTGTAAGCTTGATGACATGGAATCACAATTTCATTCAAAAAACTTCTTTGAAATGCATATACACACGGCCATTGTGCATGTATGTTGGGTATGCTTTGTTATAAACTTGGTTCGTGTTTTACTCGGACTCACTTTAGGTGTTGGGGTGGTCTCTCATTTAAGTGATTGGAAG
>BRYF01000008.1:6342500-6345000 GCA_030159135.1 Actinidia polygama
ACACTATCCTTATTTTTGTAACGAATTTGGATAATAAAGATTTATTTTTTAAGTATGCTTTGATTAAAATTACTCAAATAGTAAATAATTTAGATCATTAATTTTTTAAAACAATTTATTATTGATAAAAAATAAAAATGGAGTAGTTTATACATAAATGATGTTTTGAGAAAAATATGGTTATTAATTTTAATTAGTGTATTAAGAAAATAAATTTGGAATACTTAAATTTAAGGGCATCTTGTCATTTTAATCAAAAAAATTAATTCTAGTAGAGAATTTTGATAATAGTTTCAAAAGTAAAAAATATCAGTACTATTTTTAAAAAAATTGGGATGTGAATATATTTGTCAAAAATTTTAAGTGAGTAAATTAAATTTATCAAAATGAAAAATGGGTTAGAGAGAAACTTTTTGGGTTAGAGAGAAAAATGAATTACTCATATGAAAGTCTAAATCTAAAGACAATGTTGTCATTTTTATAAAAAAATTCACTAAGTGATGTTTGAGAAATGATATTTACCATACGTAATAAAATAATAATAAAAAATTGTCTATGCGGGTACCGAGTAACAAGGGGGGAATGCGAATATGATTTCTTCGAAAAAGGAAAGCGTGTACCAAGAAACCCGAAAATCAGCACATATAGGGCTCATTTGATAAGTGTGATAGGATTGATAAGATTAATAATGAGGTGAGATTATGATTGAGATTGATAATGAGATGGAATTAGTAATGAGGTGGGGTAGTCCAACCTCTTGTTTGATTTGCATGTAATTAAACAGTGGAATTGTTAAATATCATGTTTAATTTGCACTAGTGCGATAGGATTATAATATTGAATTTCTAAATTTACCCTTCAAGTACACTGTGTTTGGCTCCTCCAATATTTGTTAGTTTCATTCACATTTGCAATTTTTTTCCCCTCTCTGAAATCAAATTTACCAAATACTAAAGAGAATCTTATTTCCTCATTTTCTTTTTAGTACTTTACAAAACCAAATGAAGGCATATAACAAATATACTAGAAAATTTTCTTTCACTTACCCACCTCTCATGTATCTCAATACACTTTTGGTAGCACAATTTTGTCTGAGGTTTTATGTGCTTCAAAATTTCAATTCTATGTGCCAACGTTCGTATATCGTGACGATTAAAAATTTATTCATTTCAAAATTGAAATCATTTGCGACCATCATAAGTGCATGGAGACAAGAGGTGTGTATATTGGTTTCTTGACATCAACATCATATAAACTCTGCTATAGATACATACAATAACCAAAAAAATTGTCATAAAAATACAACCATTTCGAGACCTTCCAAATGGCTGCAAACTAGACTGCCTGAGTTCTTCACAGGTTGTCCCACTCAAATTGACTGAATAAAAACTCAAATAATTATGGTGGAAGAAGCTTTGAAAGCAACAATTAATCGATAATGGCCAAAGATTGTCCCACTCGTATTGACTGAATAAAAACTCAAATAATTATGGTGGAAGAAGCTTTGAAAGCAATAACTAATCGATAATGGCCAGAGACTGCAACTACAAAACATATGTCTGCAACTACAAGAACTATATCCTTTGTTTTACGCTGGAATTCTGGACAAGAACTCTAACTTACCACCACCACCAGTAACATCTAACCCCAAAATTCGCATGTACAACAACATGCCCAATATATACAACAAGGCCTTCAATTGTCCTCATTACAGTCAATGAAAAACAAAAACATAGTCTATGATTGTACGTAACCAAAAAAAAACAAATAACTAAAAAGAGTTTGATCCACCCAAATTCACTAATAAGATTACATAAACATATCCATCATTTACAGCATGATTAACCGACAAAATGAATCCCAATGAAGGCAATAAGAAGTACAATAGTAGCACCTCGTAAGAAACACAACAAGTTCTGGGCAACCTGTGAGAGTCCACTGCTCGTGGAAGGTTCTTGCTCGTTTTGACTTTGTTCGATAGTTTGCAACAATGGGATTGACTCTTCATTCTCTATAATTGGCATTGACGAAGCGAAGTCCCTTAGCCAAGCCTTGTTTGCTTCATCCCATGAGCCATATTTCTGATACACAACACGTGGAAAGCCATAAACTTGTTGAGAACATGCTGCCCATGTATTGTAAATACCGGGGATCCTCCCCACGAATATAACGTAGAAATATTATTTACCTCCCATTCCTATATCATACAATGAAATATAAATAACTTCATACCAAACAAAGAAAAAAATAAGTAGTACATATAATTTTTTAGATAGCATAACAATTATACGTTTACATATCCAAATGTCACATAAGTACCCCATACTATATACAAAATTAGGCACTAAACATGCCAAGATGGGGTATAAATAAGCAGTCGTAGTTTAAACATATGTCAGATAACCATACATATTAAACTTGAATAATGTCATAGTTAATTAAAGTACGAACTATATCACAATACTAGCCATCAGAACACATAAACATCGGGCCATCACTT
>BRYF01000008.1:6395000-6397500 GCA_030159135.1 Actinidia polygama
ATTCTAGACCTTTCTAGAATATTCTAGAACATTCTAGAAGCTTCTCCTACTTTCTAGAATATTCTAGAACATTTTGGAAGCCTCCCCACTTTCTAGAATATTCTAGACCTTTCTAGAATATTCTAGAACAACCTGAAGGCTCTAGAACCTTCTAGAATCCGTTTGGTGGGCCATGACATTCTCCCCCACCATATTTTGCGACGCCCCCGTTGTTGTTTCTTTAGTTTAGCGGGCCGTGACATTCTCCCCCACCAAATTTGGCGACGCCCTCGTCGCCGCTTCTTCCGAAATATGACAATTGTCTTGGGGAAGTTCCATGAGTTGTCTCCATGTCGCCGACCCACATTGTGCCCTGACCGAAACTGTCTCGTCCTCCTTGGGTGATGATGTTTCTTCACGAGGTGTTGCCTTTGGGTGCCCGCCTTGGGCACGTGTACCCCTCCTCCCTTGGAGAGAGACGACCCACCCTCGTGCCAAAACCATTGCGTACACCCTTGTACAGCAATCTCCATCACAGTCTCGGTCTGAGGGATGTACTCCGTGTATTCCCGACCTCGATCCACTTCGGGGTTTTGTGGTTCCTCCTCCTTTGGGGCGCCACCTCTTCGGGGCTCTTCAAGCTCCTCTACGGCCTCCTTCGGCTCGTCCACCTTGGTGCTTGAAGAGTCTTCTGAGATTGTTGGCTCCTCCTCAAGTTGTTGTCTCTCCTCGTACTCCTTGAGGCGCATGATCATCCCCTCCCTTTTTGGGCAATCTCGAAAGAGATGGGGTTCATCACAAAAGAAGCAATTGCTCTTAGGCTTCCTCTCCTTGAGCTTGCCCTTGTTGCTCCTTGGCCACTTGATCCAACTATTGAGATTTCCCACCTCATGTTCCATGCTCATCTCCCCAATGTTAAGCCGCTCCCCAGAGTCGGCCATGGTCACGTCCCTCTTAGTTGCAGCGATCTCGGCTTGACACAAGTTGAGGACCCCTTGCATCTCCCCATGGACCTCCTTGAGTCCGTCGATGCGTTGGTCACAATCCTCAACCTTGTCCCTCCCTTGAGTGCCTTCATGCTCGGTCACCTCCGAACTAGTTATCGCCATTGCTTAGCCTTCTCGAACCTTTGCTCTGATACCACTTGTCACGGGCTCAAGTCTCGCTCACCTCGACCCGTGCGGCCTTAGACGACATTCCCCACGAAAGACGCTAAGTAAGCCTAAGAACACCGAAAGGAAGGCTAAGAGAGCAAACAAGCAACAAGAAGAATTCTAGAGAGAGAGAGCTTGGAGAATGCTATACTTGAATTCTCAAAACTTGGATTCTATTCCCCAAACTTTGAATGATTTACAATGAGGGATTACCTCCTTATTTATATAACTCTAAGCATCTAGAATGTTCCTACTATCTACAATATTATATACAAAAAGGAAGGCTCCTCCAAGGCTTCCTAGAATCTTCCATAACCTTCTAGAATGTTCTGCAACATTCTAGAACCTTCCCAATATTCTAGAAGTTTTCCCCACTTTCTAGAATATTCTAGACCTTTCTAGAATATTCTAGAACATTCTAGAAGCTTCTCCTACTTTCTAGAATATTCTAGACCTTTCTAGAATATTCTAGAACATTTTGGAAGCCTCCCCACTTTCTAGAATATTCTAGACCTTTCTAGAATATTCTAGAACAACCTGAAGGCTCTAGAACCTTCTAGAATCCGTTTGGTGGGCCATGACATTCTCCCCCACCATATTTTGCGACGCCCCCGTTGTTGTTTCTTTAGTTTAGCGGGCCGTGACAACTTGCACACAACAAACGGGCAGTTACCCAAAACTACGCCGTTTTGGACGTCTGTTAAAGTACAGGACCCGCCCGTTTCTCCCACCCTCAGATCTGCGATGGTTTTCTCAGACCAAATTCTCAATTCTCTGCGAAGGAACGATGGCCTCGACGCCGGCAACGAACGATTGGTTCGATCGATTATCCAACGAACGGACCACAAATTTTTGTTCGATCGATTCTCATCCGTCTTCTTTTGGTTAGAAATCGAACTCAAACATGAACTTCTGGTTAGTTTTTGATGCTTATCTATCTATTTGATTTGAGTTTTGATTGATCTAGTCTTTTTTTGTATTGAATGAATTAGTAATTCTTGAATTCCGAGTTCCTAGGGTTTGAACTTGAACTTTCGGTTATTTTTTCCCTCTTTTTGTTGTCAAATTGCTATTGTCAGCCCTCTATTATTTGACAGGAATCAAAAGTGGCTGTGTTGCATGACCAAATGTAGTGTTCTTGTCAAGTTTCTCTCAAAAATCAGTTTAGTCTCATGATTTGATCTGATAAACCAATTTTGCGACTTGATAGTAACAGTGGTCACTGTGGAAGCACAAGGTGTTGGCAAGGGCATCACCGTGGATTTTAATGTTGCGTGTGTCAATGAGTGGTTAGGGAAAAGGACGACTGCAATTCCTGATATATGCGTGTATGGTCAGTGACACCAAGTAAGGACATCTCCTATTCT
>BRYF01000008.1:6405000-6410000 GCA_030159135.1 Actinidia polygama
CTATTTTACTTGTTAAAGAGGAGAAGAGATTGAGAAATAAAAACACACATGCGAATAAACAGAAAAGAAAATAAGTTCAAGCTAGATAAACTAACAAGAGAATATTTTTTTTTCCTTACAAAAAATGGACATGAATACGATAATTTAATAATTTATCAGTTGCTAATATGAAAAAGGTAATATTATAAATTTTTTATTTACTTTATTCTGACAAATAATCCTTCAACTATAATCGTATTTATCCTATTAACTATAATTTAATACTACGAAAGACATGATATAGTTTCAATTGGATAACAATTCGGAACGCGATCTAAAGTATTTCGAAAGTATGTGATACTTCTCGATATTAAAGACTATAATTTTCAGACTATGAATTGCTCCAGAAGTAAGAGATACGTATCCACGAGTATATAAAAAGTATCGGTATTCAATAAGGATACGACTCCCAGCTACAAGTATCTGTGGTATATAGACAAAGACTAAACAGAGAAGGTAAGGCAAACAGAGAAAAATACGAGACCAGATAAATTGGAAACTCTTTTCTTTGAAACTAGAACCAAAAAATAGAAACTTGAAAACCTGCGAAGAATCTTCACTTACTTCAGTGTTGCCTTGCTTGCTTTCCATTGAAGGATAAAACGAAAGGGTTAGGAGTACAATACTGAAGAAAAAAAATACAGAAATCTGAAATTGGTATTTCGGTTGGACTTAGGAGAGATGATGCATTTCCATTGGTATTTGTAGGAGGAAAAGACCAGAAAATATGAGTTTTCCTTGTAAACAAAATGGTGAGAAACTTCAGCAAAGTTTCTGCGAAGTTTCTGCGATACAAATACCAAATATTTCTGCGAAATTTTTTAGTCTTTTAACAAATATTTCGCTATATAGAAGTTTCTGCGAAGTTTCTCAGACCATTTCTCTTGGTAGGAAAAGACTAAAAAATATGCTTCTTCCTTGTAAAGAAAATGGTGAGAAACTTCAGCGACCTTTTAACAATTCTTTATTAATTTAGAATAAATTTTCAAAATTATGCACCATATTGAAGCTTCTTTTTCATTTCTTTGAACATTCATTTCACGTTGCATCTTAAATGAATGGATCATTTGCAATCAGACCCAACACCAACCATCTAGAGTGATGGAGACTGCCATTTTGGAATCTTGTGGCTGCCAACTAAGATAACTTTTCTAGTTTAACTCTACAGTAGAGAGCCTGATTGGCTCAAGGATAAGGGAGGCGGATAGCTTTTTGTAGGAAAAATTGATTCGGCAATAATAGAATTCCAAAAAATAATTTTATTAATCAATAAACTAAAATTACATAAACAAAATACAGAAATTAAAATACAAAATTTGAAATTAGAGATACAAACAGTAAATTGAGCCAAGTCCTGCTTTCGCAGTCCCCTTGAGCAAGATTCGCCGCCTACCGAGGGTGTTGTAGGTTTTTGCCGGCGTCTTACTCCCAGGATAAAATGACTGAACCGCTTACGTCGGAACACCTTCGACGCTGCCTTGGCGAACTGATAAAGCGTTTGTTTCTCTTTCTCTCAAAGAACTCAAATGCATATGTATTTCTTTTTGATATTGGTCTCTCTTTTTCTAATGCAAAACCTTAGAATTTATAGGAAATCAAATGTCCTTTAAATTTTTGTAACTCTCAGCCATCAACCCTCATCATGAGGGTGGTTATGACTATCATTAGGAAGGCTTTTATGGCTCATTAAACCCAGTCTTTAAGGATGTTTATGGCTGCTCTTAGGGCTACTTAACAACTCCTTTGATTCACACATTATTTCCAATACTTTTTTTCCCGGATAACTTTTCTTATCCGGCGTTTGGATGGTGAAATGCATAACTTTTTTCCTACCAGACGGATAATTTTTGAGTGACCCTCATCCTAACTAAAAGTTATCCGGGCGGATAAGGGTGGAGGATAAGAAAGAAAAATGTAAAATCTCTAGATATGAAAAAAAAAAAAAATATATATATATATATATATATATATATATATATCAATATATTAGATATCTATATATGTATATATATATATATTTTTATTCCTTATCTCTCACCCTTATACATTCATTCTAAAAAAGTATCCAAATAAAGTTAAAATTTATCCCCTCTAAAAGTTATCCCCTAATACTATCCGTCAGCCAAACAACCCCATAGGGTGTTTCTCAATTTAGACCATAAAAGTATTATTTTATTATTTTTCAAATTAGTCCATGAAATTGAAGAAAAAATTCCCGTCAAATGCAGATGATCATAGATCACTTGTCTTGATCAGCATGTATATATCAGAGCATCGAACCTCATGAAATGTGCACATTGACCATGTTATTACAAAAACTTATTGTCGCCCAATTCGTTCAGATGTCATTTTAGTCTTTCTTAACTCTCTCTCTCTCTCTCTCTCTCTCTCTCTCTCTTTCTCTTTCTTAACAAGTTTTACCCCATTGGATTATGCTTTATAAGGCTCTCTAGAGTCTTTATCGATGACAAAATTGACAGGATATTTTCCTTTAAATCATGGGTTCATTCAAAGATTAAAAAAATAGGGTAAGGGGATCCATCCGATTAAGATGTGATTTTGGAAAAATATTAGTTGGAGAGCCAAGATAGAAAAATGAGAATACCTTAAGAGTGCAAAGTGTAATTAATACTTTTTAAAAGTCGAAAAAAAAAAAAGAGAATACCTTAATAAAGCGAATTTGTCGGCAGGATTTGGGGGCTGAATATGAGCTGTCCCAAATATTTTGAGGCAGGGTTTGTCCTAATGTAATTTATTTAAAAAAATATATAATTTATTTATTTATATTAATTATAAAATTATAATTACATTAAAACAGATGTCACCCTTACTCAAAATATTTGAGACAAATGATCTGATGAGGTTGGGCCAGGAAACAAAAGAGCGGTCAACAGCCAAATGGAGGGTGGGGCCCGGAAAATCACGTGTCGTCGTCCTGTCTCTATTACTCAACGACCGGACACCACCATATGAGAAGTGATCAAACGGGAGTGTGCATGTGGTGGCCTATGTGGCCGTATGACATCCACCTATTTGGAGGTGAATGAGACTTAAAATAAAAAAATAACACATAATTTGTCCCATCCATCCTTAAATAGGTAGATATCACGCGGCCACGTGAGCGCGCCCGTGATATTATCATGGGCGCACTCCCGTCTGATCAGTTCTCCCACTCTATTCAAAAGCCCACACTCACAAACTTCCCATCCCAATGACGTACCTGGCCCCACCTCCCCCACAACAAAAATCATCCGACTCCTATATAAACTTTCAAAGTTTCAACAGTACAGTCATTGGAGAGAGAGTAGAGTTTATATCTAAATGCATCTTTTTTTTTTTTCCAGTTTAAAAATAGTAATGGTTGTACGACAATTAAATAAGAAAACTTACACTAGCTCATTTGGTATCTGCTTTTTCTTGTTTGTTTGTTTTTCAATTGACTTTTTTAATTTTATAAACAAAAAAGTCAGTCCAAATTAGTTTTTTTTATTTTTTTATTTTGCTTTTCTACTTATTTTTAGTTAAAGTAAAACTTAAAAATTTTAAAAATTAAAAAATATTAACTTTTTTGATAGTAAGATTAAAAAAAAATTAATTTTTAAGCATTACCAAACGGATAGTGTTTAATTTTTTTTTTTAAAGTAAGATTTAGAGTGCAAGTAAGATTAGAGGTAAAACAGATGTATTCTCCTATTGCTTAGTTATTTTAGATCAAATTAAGGAATTTAGTGTTTAATTTTTTTTTTATAAAAGTAAGATTTAAAGTGTAAGGTTGATTATAGGTAAAATAAGATGCATTCTCCTACTACTTAGTCATTTTAGATCCATCATACTCCCAAAATCAATGTCTAAATCCATATGCAAACTTCTAAATCTAAATCTAAGCTATTCTCATTGATTCATAATGGCAAATTTCTTCATTTGAAATTCAAATTTATCCAAATGGAGCCTCGTTACAAGATATAGCTAATATGAACTGTTACTCGAATTTAAAAAGCTAGCATTATATACGAAATGAAATATTAGATCATTTAGATTATGTTTTGTTAGCCTATTATGTACCCGTAGCCTATTACAACCACCACTTTTTGTCCAGGCACAGATTGTCTTGTGATTTTATTCCCACGCTGCACCTAAACCAAGGGAAGGGAAATTAGTATCATTCCTTGTAGATTAACACTTCAATATACTTCTTCGGTAGTTTTATGAAGAATGTGTTTTTATAAAAAAAAAAAAAAAAAAAACATGAATTAAAGTGGATCACTCACTTCAAGTGGATATACAAAAAAATAAATCTTCGTTTCTCTTTCATTTCTGTCACTTCACTTTCAATTATTTTCTTTTTCCATCATAATTTTTAGTATAATCAAACAGATCATAATAAATTGCATAAATTATTCCACTTCTCGGCCTAATGGTTTTATTGCACTTCAAAAATCAAGTTTAAAAAGAAAATTAGCGTATCTTACTTGCAAATTAATCTTTTCAGGAGATGTCCTCTGTCTATAACGTCTCACAAATGATGGGTAACGTGCTCCCGCTGCTACTATATTTACCATTCTTTCTTTTGATAAAGTAATGATACCTTGTTCATTTGTAGGTTGTGCATCATGAAGATGATCCTGCAGGAAGGAAACATTTGCTACAATTTAATTTAATTTATGAACACTTTGGGAGATAAATCCAAACAAGCTATTTATGAATGCCTATTTTATGCACACTTTTGAACATAAATGAATTGGAAAAATTATTTTCCTATTTTATTTGTTAAAGAGGAGAAGTGATTGGGAGATAAATACACACAGGTGAATAAACAGAGAGGAAAATAAGTTCAAGTCAGACAAACTAACAAGAGAATAATTTTTTTTCATGTAAAAAATGGACATGAATACAAGACATGTCAAGTAATTTAATTATTTATCCAGTTTGCTAATATGAAAGAGGTACTTATAAATTTGTTA
>BRYF01000008.1:6430000-6432500 GCA_030159135.1 Actinidia polygama
ACCGGACACCACCATATGAGAAGTGATCAAACGGGAGTGTGCATGTGGTGGCCTATGTGGCCGTATGACATCCACCTATTTGGAGGTGAATGAGACTTAAAATAAAAAAATAACACATAATTTGTCCCATCCATCCTTAAATAGGTAGATATCACGCGGCCACGTGAGCGCGCCCGTGATATTATCATGGGCGCACTCCCGTCTGATCAGTTCTCCCACTCTATTCAAAAGCCCACACTCACAAACTTCCCATCCCAATGACGTACCTGGCCCCACCTCCCCCACAACAAAAATCATCCGACTCCTATATAAACTTTCAAAGTTTCAACAGTACAGTCATTGGAGAGAGAGTAGAGTTTATATCTAAATGCATCTTTTTTTTTTTTCCAGTTTAAAAATAGTAATGGTTGTACGACAATTAAATAAGAAAACTTACACTAGCTCATTTGGTATCTGCTTTTTCTTGTTTGTTTGTTTTTCAATTGACTTTTTTAATTTTATAAACAAAAAAGTCAGTCCAAATTAGTTTTTTTTATTTTTTTATTTTGCTTTTCTACTTATTTTTAGTTAAAGTAAAACTTAAAAATTTTAAAAATTAAAAAATATTAACTTTTTTGATAGTAAGATTAAAAAAAAATTAATTTTTAAGCATTACCAAACGGATAGTGTTTAATTTTTTTTTTTAAAGTAAGATTTAGAGTGCAAGTAAGATTAGAGGTAAAACAGATGTATTCTCCTATTGCTTAGTTATTTTAGATCAAATTAAGGAATTTAGTGTTTAATTTTTTTTTTATAAAAGTAAGATTTAAAGTGTAAGGTTGATTATAGGTAAAATAAGATGCATTCTCCTACTACTTAGTCATTTTAGATCCATCATACTCCCAAAATCAATGTCTAAATCCATATGCAAACTTCTAAATCTAAATCTAAGCTATTCTCATTGATTCATAATGGCAAATTTCTTCATTTGAAATTCAAATTTATCCAAATGGAGCCTCGTTACAAGATATAGCTAATATGAACTGTTACTCGAATTTAAAAAGCTAGCATTATATACGAAATGAAATATTAGATCATTTAGATTATGTTTTGTTAGCCTATTATGTACCCGTAGCCTATTACAACCACCACTTTTTGTCCAGGCACAGATTGTCTTGTGATTTTATTCCCACGCTGCACCTAAACCAAGGGAAGGGAAATTAGTATAATTCCTTGTAGATTAACACTTCAATATACTTCTTCGGTAGTTTTATGAAGAATGTGTTTTTATAAAAAAAAAAAAAAAAAAACATGAATTAAAGTGGATCACTCACTTCAAGTGGATATACAAAAAAATAAATCTTCGTTTCTCTTTCATTTCTGTCACTTCACTTTCAATTATTTTCTTTTTCCATCATAATTTTTAGTATAATCAAACAGATCATAATAAATTGCATAAATTATTCCACTTCTCGGCCTAATGGTTTTATTGCACTTCAAAAATCAAGTTTAAAAAGAAAATTAGCGTATCTTACTTGCAAATTAATCTTTTCAGGAGATGTCCTCTGTCTATAACGTCTCACAAATGATGGGTAACGTGCTCCCGCTGCTACTATATTTACCATTCTTTCTTTTGATAAAGTAATGATACCTTGTTCATTTGTAGGTTGTGCATCATGAAGATGATCCTGCAGGAAGGAAACATTTGCTACAATTTAATTTAATTTATGAACACTTTGGGAGATAAATCCAAACAAGCTATTTATGAATGCCTATTTTATGCACACTTTTGAACATAAATGAATTGGAAAAATTATTTTCCTATTTTATTTGTTAAAGAGGAGAAGTGATTGGGAGATAAATACACACAGGTGAATAAACAGAGAGGAAAATAAGTTCAAGTCAGACAAACTAACAAGAGAATAATTTTTTTTCATGTAAAAAATGGACATGAATACAAGACATGTCAAGTAATTTAATTATTTATCCAGTTTGCTAATATGAAAGAGGTACTTATAAATTTGTTATTTACTTTATTCTAACAAATAATCTAAATATGGTTTGACTATAATCATATTTATCCTATTAACTATAAATTACGAAAGACATGATATAACTTCAATTGGATAACATTTTGGATACGCGACCTAGAGTATTCCGAAAGTATGTGATAATTCTCGATATTAAAGGAAATAATTTTCAAACTATGAATTATTCTAGAAGTAAGAGATACATATCCGCGAGTACCTAAAGCGTATCGGTATCCAATACGGATATAACTCTCAGCTAGAAGTATATGTGCTATGTAGACAAAGACTAAGCAGAGAAGGTAAGGCAAACAGAGCAAAATACGAGACCACATAAATTGGAGTGTTAGCTCGTGTACCTGACGTCCGCCCGAAACGACTGCGCCTTGTGCCTGGCGGCGGAGGTGAGAATCGAACCCAAAACCTAAGTCCTGATAAGACCGCACTTTACCACTTGGGCTAAGCCTTGTTATCAAGACTAGAAAATATGCTTT
>BRYF01000008.1:6450000-6455000 GCA_030159135.1 Actinidia polygama
GACCTTTTAACAATTCTTTATTAATTTAGAATAAATTTTCAAAATTATGCACCATATTGAAGCTTCTTTTTCATTTCTTTGAACATTCATTTCACGTTGCATCTTAAATGAATGGATCATTTGCAATCAGACCCAACACCAACCATCTAGAGTGATGGAGACTGCCATTTTGGAATCTTGTGGCTGCCAACTAAGATAACTTTTCTAGTTTAACTCTACAGTAGAGAGCCTGATTGGCTCAAGGATAAGGGAGGCGGATAGCTTTTTGTAGGAAAAATTGATTCGGCAATAATAGAATTCCAAAAAATAATTTTATTAATCAATAAACTAAAATTACATAAACAAAATACAGAAATTAAAATACAAAATTTGAAATTAGAGATACAAACAGTAAATTGAGCCAAGTCCTGCTTTCGCAGTCCCCTTGAGCAAGATTCGCCGCCTACCGAGGGTGTTGTAGGTTTTTGCCGGCGTCTTACTCCCAGGATAAAATGACTGAACCGCTTACGTCGGAACACCTTCGACGCTGCCTTGGCGAACTGATAAAGCGTTTGTTTCTCTTTCTCTCAAAGAACTCAAATGCATATGTATTTCTTTTTGATATTGGTCTCTCTTTTTCTAATGCAAAACCTTAGAATTTATAGGAAATCAAATGTCCTTTAAATTTTTGTAACTCTCAGCCATCAACCCTCATCATGAGGGTGGTTATGACTATCATTAGGAAGGCTTTTATGGCTCATTAAACCCAGTCTTTAAGGATGTTTATGGCTGCTCTTAGGGCTACTTAACAACTCCTTTGATTCACACATTATTTCCAATACTTTTTTTCCCGGATAACTTTTCTTATCCGGCGTTTGGATGGTGAAATGCATAATTTTTTTCCTACCAGACGGATAATTTTTGAGTGACCCTCATCCTAACTAAAAGTTATCCGGGCGGATAAGGGTGGAGGATAAGAAAGAAAAATGTAAAATCTCTAGATATGAAAAAAAAAAAAATATATATATATATATATATATATATATATATATATCAATATATTAGATATCTATATATGTATATATATATATATTTTTATTCCTTATCTCTCACCCTTATACATTCATTCTAAAAAAGTATCCAAATAAAGTTAAAATTTATCCCCTCTAAAAGTTATCCCCTAATACTATCCGTCAGCCAAACAACCCCATAGGGTGTTTCTCAATTTAGACCATAAAAGTATTATTTTATTATTTTTCAAATTAGTCCATGAAATTGAAGAAAAAATTCCCGTCAAATGCAGATGATCATAGATCACTTGTCTTGATCAGCATGTATATATCAGAGCATCGAACCTCATGAAATGTGCACATTGACCATGTTATTACAAAAACTTATTGTCGCCCAATTCGTTCAGATGTCATTTTAGTCTTTCTTAACTCTCTCTCTCTCTCTCTCTCTCTCTCTCTCTCTTTCTCTTTCTTAACAAGTTTTACCCCATTGGATTATGCTTTATAAGGCTCTCTAGAGTCTTTATCGATGACAAAATTGACAGGATATTTTCCTTTAAATCATGGGTTCATTCAAAGATTAAAAAAATAGGGTAAGGGGATCCATCCGATTAAGATGTGATTTTGGAAAAATATTAGTTGGAGAGCCAAGATAGAAAAATGAGAATACCTTAAGAGTGCAAAGTGTAATTAATACTTTTTAAAAGTCGAAAAAAAAAAAAGAGAATACCTTAATAAAGCGAATTTGTCGGCAGGATTTGGGGGCTGAATATGAGCTGTCCCAAATATTTTGAGGCAGGGTTTGTCCTAATGTAATTTATTTAAAAAAATATATAATTTATTTATTTATATTAATTATAAAATTATAATTACATTAAAACAGATGTCACCCTTACTCAAAATATTTGAGACAAATGATCTGATGAGGTTGGGCCAGGAAACAAAAGAGCGGTCAACAGCCAAATGGAGGGTGGGGCCCGGAAAATCACGTGTCGTCGTCCTGTCTCTATTACTCAACGACCGGACACCACCATATGAGAAGTGATCAAACGGGAGTGTGCATGTGGTGGCCTATGTGGCCGTATGACATCCACCTATTTGGAGGTGAATGAGACTTAAAATAAAAAAATAACACATAATTTGTCCCATCCATCCTTAAATAGGTAGATATCACGCGGCCACGTGAGCGCGCCCGTGATATTATCATGGGCGCACTCCCGTCTGATCAGTTCTCCCACTCTATTCAAAAGCCCACACTCACAAACTTCCCATCCCAATGACGTACCTGGCCCCACCTCCCCCACAACAAAAATCATCCGACTCCTATATAAACTTTCAAAGTTTCAACAGTACAGTCATTGGAGAGAGAGTAGAGTTTATATCTAAATGCATCTTTTTTTTTTTTCCAGTTTAAAAATAGTAATGGTTGTACGACAATTAAATAAGAAAACTTACACTAGCTCATTTGGTATCTGCTTTTTCTTGTTTGTTTGTTTTTCAATTGACTTTTTTAATTTTATAAACAAAAAAGTCAGTCCAAATTAGTTTTTTTTATTTTTTTATTTTGCTTTTCTACTTATTTTTAGTTAAAGTAAAACTTAAAAATTTTAAAAATTAAAAAATATTAACTTTTTTGATAGTAAGATTAAAAAAAAATTAATTTTTAAGCATTACCAAACGGATAGTGTTTAATTTTTTTTTTTAAAGTAAGATTTAGAGTGCAAGTAAGATTAGAGGTAAAACAGATGTATTCTCCTATTGCTTAGTTATTTTAGATCAAATTAAGGAATTTAGTGTTTAATTTTTTTTTATAAAAGTAAGATTTAAAGTGTAAGGTTGATTATAGGTAAAATAAGATGCATTCTCCTACTACTTAGTCATTTTAGATCCATCATACTCCCAAAATCAATGTCTAAATCCATATGCAAACTTCTAAATCTAAATCTAAGCTATTCTCATTGATTCATAATGGCAAATTTCTTCATTTGAAATTCAAATTTATCCAAATGGAGCCTCGTTACAAGATATAGCTAATATGAACTGTTACTCGAATTTAAAAAGCTAGCATTATATACGAAATGAAATATTAGATCATTTAGATTATGTTTTGTTAGCCTATTATGTACCCGTAGCATTTGAAGTTCCAAGCAGGACAACCACCACTTTTTGTCCAGGCACAGATTGTCTTGTGATTTTATTCCCACGCTGCACCTAAACCAAGGGAAGGGAAATTAGTATCATTCCTTGTAGATTAACACTTCAATATACTTCTTCGGTAGTTTTATGAAGAATGTGTTTTTATAAAAAAAAAAAAAAAAACATGAATTAAAGTGGATCACTCACTTCAAGTGGATATACAAAAAAATAAATCTTCGTTTCTCTTTCATTTCTGCCACTTCACTTTCAATTATTTTCTTTTTCCATCATAATTTTTAGTATAATCAAACAGATCATAATAAATTGCATAAATTATTCCACTTCTCGGCCTAATGGTTTTATTGCACTTCAAAAATCAAGTTTAAAAAGAAAATTAGCGTATCTTACTTGCAAATTAATCTTTTCAGGAGATGTCCTCTGTCTATAACGTCTCACAAATGATGGGTAACGTGCTCCCGCTGCTACTATATTTACCATTCTTTCTTTTGATAAAGTAATGATACCTTGTTCATTTGTAGGTTCTGCATCATGAAGATGATCCTGCAGGAAGGAAACATTTGCTACAATTTAATTTAATTTATGAACACTTTGGGAGATAAATCCAAACAAGCTATTTATGAATGCCTATTTTATGCACACTTTTGAACATAAATGAATTGGAAAAATTATTTTCCTATTTTATTTGTTAAAGAGGAGAAGTGATTGGGAGATAAATACACACAGGTGAATAAACAGAGAGGAAAATAAGTTCAAGTCAGACAAACTAACAAGAGAATAATTTTTTTTCATGTAAAAAATGGACATGAATACGAGACATGTCAAGTAATTTAATTATTTATCCAGTTTGCTAATATGAAAGAGGTACTTATAAATTTGTTATTTACTTTATTCTAACAAATAATCTAAATATGGTTTGACTATAATCATATTTATCCTATTAACTATAAATTACGAAAGACATGATATAACTTCAATTGGATAACATTTTGGATACGCGACCTAGAGTATTCCGAAAGTATGTGATAATTCTCGATATTAAAGGAAATAATTTTCAAACTATGAATTATTCTAGAAGTAAGAGATACGTATCCGCGAGTACCTAAAGCGTATCGGTATCCAATACGGATATAACTCTCAGCTAGAAGTATATGTGCTATGTAGACAAAGACTAAGCAGAGAAGGTAAGGCAAACAGAGCAAAATACGAGACCACATAAATTGGAGTGTTAGCTCGTGTACCTGACGTCCGCCCGAAACGACTGCGCCTTGTGCCTGGCGGCGGAGGTGAGAATCGAACCCAAAACCTAAGTCCTGATAAGACCGCACTTTACCACTTGGGCTAAGCCTTGTTATCAAGACTAGAAAATATGCTTTTTCCTTGGAAAGAAAATGGTGAGAAACTTCAGCAAAGTTTCTTAGGATTCGTTAGTATCACTTGGCCCACCAAGAAGACTTGTGCGTGGAAACTATATCTTATCACATTATTATCTCTTGTTCAAAACACTGAGATTCACCATTTAAGTAGGATTTCTTTTATTATTTTAATTAATTGCAAAGTAAATTGATCAAGGGTTAACCAATTAATTATTAAGTCGAACATGCGATACCTCCGAGTGTTAGCTCGTGTACCTGACGTCCGCCCGAAACGACTGCGCCTTGTGCCTGGCGGCGGAGGTGAGAATCGAACCCAAAACCTAAGTTCTGATAAGACCGCCCTTTACCACTTGGGCTAAGCCTAGTTATCAAGACTAGAAAATATGCTTTTTCCTTGGAAAGAAAATGGTGAGAAACTTCAGCAAAGTTTCTTAGGATTCGTTAGTATCACTTGGCCCACCAAGAAGACTTGTGCGTGGAA
>BRYF01000008.1:6467500-6470000 GCA_030159135.1 Actinidia polygama
ACTAACTCTAATTGTTTTTTTTTTTGCTCATTTTAAACAAAAAATTCAAAAAAAAAACTAGTGCGAAACTGATCCTCAATTTCAATTGCTTGATCCTAGTTTCTTTTGTTTGATTTGCTTAGGTATTTTGAATGGGTTGGTTGTGGTGGTGCTTATGGTGTTTGTAAAAAAATCAAAGTGAAAAAGATAGAGGAACTCCAATTGATTCTCCTGTGGCGGTGAAAAATTAAATATTTTAATGGGGATAGGGTAAAAATAGAGGTATTGTTCATCGTTGAAGGAAAGGATTGAGAAAGAAAAAAAAAAATATTTTTATTATTTATAATAAAAATATATTTTTATTATTTATTAATTATAAAATCGGTTGAAAAGGTTGAACCAATTAACCATTAAATTAGTGTTGTCCAATTCAAAATCCGGTCCAGTTTTAAAAACTATGACTGTGGGGCTGCATGTTCAAATTCTGTATGGAGAGGAGTTTGATGTTCATTGTGATTGGATGGGATGTCTATTCAATATGATTGATTTAAAATATTTGCACTAAGGATTGTAAATACTTCTCTACCTCTAATCCACCACC
Organism: Actinidia polygama; assembly: GCA_030159135.1. Lineage (NCBI taxonomy): Eukaryota > Viridiplantae > Streptophyta > Magnoliopsida > Ericales > Actinidiaceae > Actinidia > Actinidia polygama. Next base: position 6,468,081 of record BRYF01000008.1, read on the forward strand.
TATAGTTAAATCTCTTACATTTTATTTAAATTAAACACTAAATTTCTTGATTTGAATTTCACATCTATAAAAATAAACAATGTTTTTAAACATTTTTGTAATGTTACAGATCATAATAAATTGCATAAATTATTCCACTTCTCGGCCTAATGGTTTTATTGCACTTCAAAAATCAAGTTTAAAAAGAAAAATAGCGTATCTTACTTGCAAATTAATCTTTTCAGGAGATGTCCTCTTTCTAGAACGTCTCACAAATGATGGGGAACGTGCTCCCGCTGCTACTATATTTACTATTCTTTCTTTTGATAAAGTAATGATACCTTCTTGTTCATTTGTAGGTTCTGCATCATGAAGATGATCCTGCAGGAAGGAAACATTTGCTACAATTTAATTCAATTTATGAACACTTTTGGAGATAAATCCAAACAAGGTATTTATGAATGCAAGTAAATGCAAAAACATATGATTTTCTTCCTAACCATAATTCAAATTAGAAATGCCTATTTTCTTTATTAGAAAAAAGTTTTTCAAACTTTATTTCTATATAAAAATTCCATTGTTCTGTCTTTGTTATACGAATATACGAAACTGCCCTTTTCGTTCTAGCTTGACACATTTTTTTCCACAAAATGCAAGTTTTATTTTATTTTAAATTTGTTTATAATTTTGCATAATAAAGATAGAAAGGAGAATATTTTTGTACATAAGTGAATTGGAAAAATCATTCCCCTATTTTACTTGTTAAAGAGGAGAAGAGATTGAGAAATAAAAACACACATGCGAATAAACAGAAAAGAAAATAAGTTCAAGCTAGATAAACTAACAAGAGAATATTTTTTTTTCCTTACAAAAAATGGACATGAATACGATAATTTAATAATTTATCAGTTGCTAATATGAAAAAGGTAATATTATAAATTTTTTATTTACTTTATTCTGACAAATAATCCTTCAACTATAATCGTATTTATCCTATTAACTATAATTTAATACTACGAAAGACATGATATAGTTTCAATTGGATAACAATTCGGAACGCGATCTAAAGTATTTCGAAAGTATGTGATACTTCTCGATATTAAAGACTATAATTTTCAGACTATGAATTGCTCCAGAAGTAAGAGATACGTATCCACGAGTATATAAAAAGTATCGGTATTCAATAAGGATACGACTCCCAGCTACAAGTATCTGTGGTATATAGACAAAGACTAAACAGAGAAGGTAAGGCAAACAGAGAAAAATACGAGACCAGATAAATTGGAAACTCTTTTCTTTGAAACTAGAACCAAAAAATAGAAACTTGAAAACCTGCGAAGAATCTTCACTTACTTCAGTGTTGCCTTGCTTGCTTTCCATTGAAGGATAAAACGAAAGGGTTAGGAGTACAATACTGAAGAAAAAAAATACAGAAATCTGAAAAATACTTCTCTATCTCTAATCCACCACCTATAGTTAAATCTCTTACATTTTATTTAAATTAAACACTAAATTTCTTGATTTGAATTTTACACCTATAAAAATAAATAATATTTTTTAAAATTAGACTAGACCAAAAAAGAGACCAGGTGAATGGATCACCGATTCAACCGTCGAGTTGAACCAGTCAAACTGTGACGTCATAATTATGTCATAATTTAACAATTGGTCGGTTCATTTAGTGTTTTTCTTTATTTTAGATTGAGTAAAATTGGCCGGTTCAATCAACCCGTGATCGGTTCGAACGGTTCAATGGTTAAACTGCCGTTTTTTCAGTTCTTTCAAAATACACCGATTTTGCTTCCTAAACGATTTTAGAGGGTTACCTAGACTGGCCCCTTGACTAGTTGACGATACCGGTCCAGTTCGATTTTAAAAACATTGCAAAAAAGGCTTAAGAGCTCTAGAAATTTTTCGGAGGAGAGGGTTTCAAGAGTGCAA
>BRYF01000008.1:6597500-6600000 GCA_030159135.1 Actinidia polygama
CTCTTCAAGAACTAAGAGGCCCTGATACCATGAAGAAATTCATAAGGTAAATAATATGATTTCCTTTTAATTTACATATGATACACATGAGTGTATTTATACACAATAAAAAACAACAAAGTCCACAAAGAGGGACACCTAAGTCTAAAGGGGTTCATCTAAGTCCTAAAGGAGAAGGTGGATTAGGTGGAGTTAAAATACAACAAAGTCCATCAAAGGGGCTTGCATTGAGCTAAGCAATGAGCTCATTGTTGCTTAAGAAAGTCCACAAAATGGACTAAAGAGAGTCCACAAAATGGGCTCTTGTCTTTTATTTCCAACAACTACAATACCTAAGAATGGGCTCAAGATATAGTCTCCCTTTCAGTTGAAATCTAGAAAGAAGTTTTGAGAGTATCAATTCCTTGTGCAGTATTATTTGTGGTAATGTTTGCAACAAGGGCATCATTTCCTCATAAAAGGAAATGAAATCCTCTGCAGTATTAAGTTCCTATATGGTCAAGATAAAGAAATTAGTAGAAGTTTAACAAAAAAAAGTACACATAAGCGAAAACATAGGACATTTAGATCTCCAAAAAAAATACTAAGATAAACAATAAATACAGCCACTTGCAAAAATCCTAATATGCATAACACGCAATGTTACCCCCTTTTGAATAAGGTTGAGGCAGATGAAACGGCCTTCTTAATGAGCACTCTCTTTACTTTATCGGTAGAGCAACTATTGCTAGATCGGATAGAAAGTGAGTTCTGTCGTATAGAAAAGATAGAATATCTCCTCAATTGATTGAGTATGATAGTCTTGCAATGGATGGAACTCCTTGCATCCATCAGGTATCGGGTCTCAAGCCGATGGAAGAGTCAAATTTTACATTACTAATGCAATTAAATTTTACATTACATTACTAAGCAATGAGCTCATTGTTGCTTAAGAAAGTCCACAAAATGGACTAAAGAGAGTCCACAAAATGGGCTCTTGTCTTTTATTTCCAACAACTACAATACCTAAGAATGGGCTCAAGATATAGTCTCCCTTTCAGTTGAAATCTAGAAAGAAGTTTTGAGAGTATCAATTCCTTGTGCAGTATTATTTGTGGTAATGTTTGCAACAAGGGCATCATTTCCTCATAAAAGGAAATGAAATCCTCTGCAGTATTAAGTTCCTATATGGTCAAGATAAAGAAATTAGTAGAAGTTTAACAAAAAAAAGTACACATAAGCGAAAACATAGGACATTTAGATCTCCAAAAAAAATACTAAGATAAACAATAAATACAGCCACTTGCAAAAATCCTAATATGCATAACACGCAGTGTTACCCCCTTTTGAATAAGGTTGAGGCAGATGAAACGGCCTTCTTAATGAGCACTCTCTTTACTTTATCGGTAGAGCAACTATTGCTAGATCGGATAGAAAGTGAGTTCTGTCGTATAGAAAAGATAGAATATCTCCTCAATTGATTGAGTATGATAGTCTTGCAATGGATGGAACTCCTTGCATCCATCAGGTATCGGGTCTCAAGCCGATGGAAGAGTCAAATTTTACATTACTAATGCAATTAGATATGTGTTTGGTAACACTGTATTTTATGATTTTTGTTAAAAAAAATTAATAATTAAATGTTTTCATGCATTTGGGGAAACAAGAAACATATTAAAAACGCATATTTTTGTTAGGAAAACAACCAAGGAAATGGCAAAGATGGTTACCTGCGGGAGAGGGGGGGCACAGAAAAGGATTGCTAGGGGAGAAGGTGTGAGCAGAGGAGGTTGCTGACGGATTGGCTAGTCGCTGGAGAAGATTGCCTCCGAGGGTGGGCTCGGGTGAGGGATTTGGGGGTGGTTGGAGGGAGGGGATAAAAACTTGTTTTGAAAACAAATAAAAACTGTGAAGTTTGTCCACAGAGTGTGATGAGTTTTATTTTCACACTACTCTGATTTTAATCACTGCCCTAAAATTATTTTCCACAGCATTGTGATGTGTTTTATAGTTTTCTAAATGATGGACACATATCTGCATAGTATTAAGCATGTCTGGTTCTGAAAATGCTAGCGCCATGCCATCTCTTATGACCTCACAATTTTCCAAATTCCAAGAGTTGCCTTCCTTTACAGATACAGCAGTATACGACAAAAAAATACTTACATAGTTTTGTCCGTTATGTAAATGAATATAAAATAAACCACTAAAAATAATGAAAAAATAACATTGATACAAAATATAAAATAACTTTTTGATTCATCATAAACATGCACTAGCAAAACTCGACATAAATAACGCAACAGAGAAGAGCAACTAGTAAACTCACTAGCCTCATGAACAAACTAGTGTAGCTTAGCACATCGTGAAATTGAACACGCAAATATACAACAAGCATTACCCCCAACATGTCCCGAAATTATTCTGGACACGAGACACGCATGTCAGTTGTTGCTTACGTGTTTAACAAACAATAGTAATAATAACAATGAGAATAATAATTAATGAATTAAAAAGATGC
>BRYF01000008.1:6635000-6637500 GCA_030159135.1 Actinidia polygama
CCATTTAGGCTAGCTATTTTTTTTTTAATTTTTGGATTAAAAATGTAAAGTGGAAAAAAAATAACTTGTGTTGTTTGTGGAAAAATAGTCTGTATTTTTTTTTTGGTAAACAATTTCTTAGTTTTTTCTTGGTTTTTGCTAAAGAAAATAGCGAACTGTCCAGTAAAATAGCTTTGAAACCTAAAACTCTATTCTGATGCACATTAATTGTTTTCAAATTTAGTTTTTTGCACATTCTTTCTTTCTAAAGGACTAACAGTTGCCTGTGAGATGTACGGGTTTAATAATATTTTTAATAAAATATTTTTAAAAGTTTATATTTGTAGCGGTCGGAATTAATTTAATTATGAATTTTTTTTCTTTAATTAGTTTTGATTAATTGAATGAATTACAATGAGTATAAAGGGAGGAGAATTACACTGTTGTCACCCCTCCCCTCTCACAATCTCTATTTGCTTTGCCTCTCACTCTCGGTACTTTTTTTTCAACACTCAGCACACAAGTCTCAGCATTCTACATTCTTTTTATAAACTAAGAGAAGGAGGTGGTAGACTTACAATAGGATATTTAATTATTATCCTATTCTATTTAAAAAACATATCCTAATTTAAGACTAACTCCTTAAGAGATAATATTTTCAAAAGTTTTAGTTAACTCGCGAGTTCCACTCTTACATAAACACTACATGTGACACAACTGGACTTGGGCTCAAATATGTGGACTGGACACAACAATCTCCCCTCCAGCCCACTGGAAGGTAATTCGATATCTTCAAGTTGTTCATCTTGACACCTTTTGGTCCATCTTCCCCATAAGATCTACAAGACAGTATCTGAGAGATCTTGCCCTCATAAATGGGCTACTCTACTTCCCACCGAAGTGTATGCACCTCCATACCGAAGTATCCGCACCTTCTCATTGAGGTTCCCCCTACTTGAGTGCGCCACAAAGTACATCACTTTCGAGGTGTCGTGGCACCATATCTCGTCCCTTGTGTACAAAATTGGAGAGATCACCTCTATTAATCAAATTGAGAGCGAAAGAGACTCGCTCCAGCATCGTCAAGCCCGTCGTTGTACAACTCTTCAAAATCGACTTTGTCTTCTTTCTCTGAGCTTTTAATTGGACATCCTACACTGATTGCACCATTCGTGTGTTGCCAGACTTATGCACACATCTTAAAGTATCTCCTTGTGCTCCTTTACCCCTACATATCCTCTAGGGACCCCTGCGCTTGCTTTGCGTACCTTTGTGCAATAGTTACTTTTTCATTCCATTTTGCTTGCTAATACCACTGGACCCATGTCTGACAGTAGCTCCCCCTATCTAGACACTCCATTCCACTTGATATAGCCCTTCTTCCTTCCGCACATTATCTCCTTGTTTTCCTTGGAAACTCTCAAACTTCCTCTACTATCTACAAAGCTGTAACTCTTCGAATCTAGTATCTCAATGAAAATTAAATTTTTTCGCAAACTAGGAACATGTTACATCGATCAATGTCAGAGACCTCCCATCTATCATGTGGAACCAGACTGCTCCTTTGCCAACAACTTTGCTCGGTGTGTTGTTCGCCATCTATACAAGTCCGCCATCACATGTTGCATATGTAGAGAATATCTCTTTTTCATGTGGTAAGCACTGCCTGAATCCAACATCACTCTCATCCACAACCATCACTGTTGTTGCTGCTATCTTTGAAAACTGATCATTCTTCATCTTTGCTTAATACTTTAGAAAATTTCTCTTGATATGTCCTTCTTGGTGGCAGTAAAAGCATGTAAAAGTGCAACCTCTCGACTGTGACCTTGGTTGTCCTCTACCAGTACTCCTTTGATGACCTCTTTCCTTACTTCCCTATGAGACTAGGGCTTGTGATTCATCACTATCCATCGTACCCATTTTTCTCCTCCGTGCCTTTTCATTGAATATGGTATTCTTGACCATAATCATAACCAACTTCCCATTCAGCACTGAATTGCTAAGAGAAACAACCAATGTCTCACAACGTTTTTGCAAGGAACTCAAAAGTAGTAGGGCCTGCTTCTCATCCTCGTACTATAGGTCAACACTAGCCAATTGATTAACCAAATTTTAGAACTCACTCGTATGTTCTGCCACTAACGTCTCTCTCTGAAGCTTTAAATTCACTAGCCTTCTTATCAATAAGGCTTTGTTCCGAGATGTCTTCGCCTGATACATCGTCTCCAACTTGGTCCACAACTCAAAAATACTCGTCTCTTATGCTACATGATGTAACATTTTGTGTTCAATCCACTGTCTGATCTGCCCAATTATTTTTTGGTTCATCTTCTTCCATTCCTCATCCTTTGTCGCTGCAGGTTTGTCTCCTTATTCTCCAAGGGATCCTACAAAATCTTGCATAATTCATGGTTGAAAGCAAGATCATAGCCCATGTATTATTCTCTTCCATCTTACTTCACCCAAATAGAAGCAACTTATCCAAAAACTAACCTTGGGGATAGATTCAGAATAATGA
>BRYF01000008.1:6652500-6657500 GCA_030159135.1 Actinidia polygama
AATTTTAATATTTTTTTTTGTTATTTTTGACTATTTTGCTATTGGTTATACATAACTACCCCTTAAACGTTTTTACCAAAATGTTCATTGAACATGTATAATTTGGTCTCCCTAACCGTAATTTTTGCATCCGCCACTGTCCGAAGCACCACCACCACCATAAAAACTTGTCGAAATTTCACTAGTTCAAAGTTGGTGAAATTTCACTACTCTATGCAAACTCTAAAATTGAGGCCAATTGCGAAAATTGAGGACGGATTTTAATTAGAGGTTAAACTTTTAACTTTTTTGATGAAATTTCACTATTATAGTCAATGAGAATTCATGTAGTTAACTTAGTGAAATTTCAGTTTATTCATTTGAGTAAAAATTTCAATAGTTTTCATTGATATTTTCACATGATGAGAGAGAGAGAGAGAGAGAGAGAGAGAGAGAGAGAGAGAGAGAGAGAGAGAGAGAGATTATATTCATTGAAGCACCAATTTTTAGCGACTAAATGCAAAAGAGTCGTAATTTTGAATGTTTGTGAACATAACAGTGAACATTTTATTTTGCGTAAAATTCAAAAAATTAAGGACTAATTGCCAAACTTCAATTTTTATTGTAGCCTAGAAATTAAACTTTTTACCAAATTTCAATGAAATTTAATTAATTTTAACTATCAAAATTTTAATAAACATCACATGAAAAACCCAATTCAATCGATGACAAATATTTTTACCCACACATAATTATTTTATTTCATTTTATTTTGTGAGTGATGATGAGTACAAGATAAGGATATTTTCAAGTATTTATCAAGTGTTAAAAGATGATTGTTAATCTCCTAAAATAGAAATTTGAGTAAAAAAGATGGATGGGGTAAGATGGATGAATGATTAAATGAGCAAGAGACTTGGAGAATAGAAAATTCCTAAGAGAATACAATGGGAGTGTTTGCTATAATTTACGAGTTGTAGTTTTTGTTTTTATTTGTTTTGAAAGTCGTGGCAAAACGTTTGCGACCGGTTTTAAATTTTTGAAACTCTATTTTTTAATTTATATTTTTAAATAATTAACTTTTAATGTAAACTCAGTTACAATAAACACCCACTCAAATTCAACGTCATGCCATTTTTTTTGTTTAGTTGAATCAACCACAAACCATTTCCCGAATACATATGCAATTGGGCCTCATAATGTGGCCCACATTTAGAATATCTTCGGTTCTTTTTGGTTCTTAAAAATGTGTGCTTTAATATTTCTTGCAACTATCATACTTGAATTAAATACATTAGGGCAATATGATAGAATTTGTATCATCAAAATATTTACAACTTAGTTGGATTGACGTCATAGGGCTAACAATTGTGATCAAACGGTGATAAAAATTCACTAAAAATAAAAAAACTCAAAAACCAAAAAAAACCCAACCCAAAAAACCTATATCGCAAACGGGTCTTAAGCGAGCTTCAAAACTTGATCCTCAAGCATGATTAGGGTCACAACCTTTCCTCCGTTCTTGGGCCCATCTTTGGGTCCTGAAGGCAATAAAACAACTCCTTTGTCTCACAACACCATCGAGGGTATGGCCCAAATAAATAGGCTTTTGGGACTTATTTGGGCCTTCAATTCCAGCCATAAAAATCGTCCCCCTCCAAATCCACGAAAGTCAAGTTTGCACCATAAAACCCCGCCTCATCAAAAAATCCGGGGTTCATTGGTCGGTCCAGGCCTAGCTCGGCCCAGTGAGCCCAAACCTGATCCAAGCCCAAGATATCATAAGTTAGGCCTGGACTCAATTTTAAAGCCTGTGGATCGGCCCATGTCCCGGCCCATGGGCCCGACCCACTCCAACTTGAAGGCCCGAGTATTTATCTTTTATCATTTTTTTATCATACAAATTTTTTAGTAGAGAAAGGCTGACAAGTCTGCTAGGTAAAATAAAGAGAGAAAAAATCTTACTCTTTTTGGTTTAATTTTTAAATTAGTTTTATAACATATATATACTTTTAAAAAAATGTGTTCGATTGACGGTTTTCAAAAATTATTTCTATTGAATTAATCTTACTCGAGGATCTTCAGACTATCTTTCTTCGAATCGGAACTGTTTATATTTTGCATGAGAGTGATTTTATACTCTATAAAAAAATTAAAGTAAATTAATTATTATTGCGTACTTGATCGAAGTAGGCAAATTTTTGATTTTTAACGAATCAACATCCCGATGAAAGGGCTTTCAATACCCGATAGACTTCAAAATTTGCTAGAATGATTAAAACAACAAGTAAAACAAAGTAAAATATTTGGATCGTCATAATTGTGTTGCAATCATTTGGTTTTAAGTATGAGTGATTATATCATCTATGAAAAAAATAAAGTGATTTAATTATCGTTACGTACTTGATCGAAGGAGACAAATTATCGATTGATAATGAGTTAAGGACTTGGATGAAAGGACTTTCAATACTCGATAGATTTTAAATTTGGCAATAATGATTAAAATAGAAAGACAAACAAAGTAAAATGTGTGAATCGTTATAATTATGTTATGATTGTGTGGTTAACGAATAATTTAATCAAAATTTTATTGTTTATAAAAAAAATTATTTCAAGTCCCGTAGACCTAGGTCTAGGCCCGGCTCGTAAGCTCAAGTCCAAGCCCGATTCATAGGTCCAGGTCCATGCCTGTGAGCTGGACTTGAGCCTCGTCTTTTTGGCTCATGGGCCAGCCCGATCCAACCCGTTGACCGGTCAAAGCCCACCAAATCCGCTCCCAACTCGATCAAGATCGGTCTGGGCCGGACCATGACGACCCTTACATAAAATAATCAAATCGGACGATCCTTGATCTCTCTCAACTGGCAGTAATCAAATCAACATGTAAAATTAAGTCCTATTTTGTGTTAGTAGTTTATGAGTTTTTTTTTGGTCTTTAGAAAATTTTATTCATGAGTTTTTTTTTTGGTCTTTAGAGAATTTTATTCACTGTTTGATTCACTAATTGATAAAAAAATATACTTTTTCGGTTCTCTTGATGGAAAGATTTCAAAAATGTAAAATTTTTATCTAATTTGAAAATAAATTCACTAAAGACGAAAAAAATTATTTTTATCCGAAAAATATTATTTTTTTGTCATTAGTGAATTTATTTTTAAATTAAGTGAAATATTTTATATTTTCGGACTCCTCTCGTCAAGAGGAACCAGAAAAAATTAAAATTTTGATCAATTATGGCGAATTTTTTTTACTAAAAAGAAAAAACTCAAAAAACAAGAAAAAATAAAATAAAAAAACTAATAACCCGCAAAAACTAATAACCTTTCCTTTTCTTTTTCCATATATTTTCCATCTGACAACATAAGGATTCTATAATAATAAAAAAAACCATTTTTATCCCCAAAAATAATCTAGGTTTTAAGTATGAGTGATTATATCATCTATGAAAAAAATAAAGTGATTTAATTATCGTTACGTACTTGATCGAAGGAGACAAATTATCGATTGATAATGAGTTAATGACTTGGATGAAAGGACTTTCAATACTCGATAGATTTTAAATTTGGCAATAATGATTAAAATAGAAAGACAAACAAAGTAAATTGTGTGGATCGTTATAATTATGTTATGATTGTGTGGTTGACGAATAATTTAATCAAAATTTTATTGTTTATAAAAAAAATTATTTCAAGTCCCGTAGACCCAGGTCTAGGCCCGGCTCGTAAGCTCAAGTCCAAGCCCGATTCATAGGCCCAGGTCCAGGCCTGTGAGCTGGACTTGAGCCTCGTCTTTTTGGCTCATGGGCCAGCCCGATCCAACCCGTTGACCGGTCAAAGCCCACCAAGTCCGCTCCCAACTCGATCAAGATCGGTCTGGGCCGGACCACGACGACCCTTACATAAAATAATCAAATCGGACGATCCTTGATCTCTCTCAACTGGCAGTAATCAAATCAACATGTAAAATTAAGTCCTATTTTGTGTTAGTAGTTTATGAGTTTTTTTTTGGTCTTTAGAGAATTTTATTCATGAGTTTTTTTGTTTGGTCTTTAGAGAATTTTATTCACTGTTTGATTCACTGTTTGATAAAAAAAAATATACTTTTTCGGTTCTCTTGATGGAAAGATTTCAAAAATGTAAAAATTTTATCTAATTTGAAAATAAATTCACTAAAGACGAAAAAAATTATTTTTATCCGAAAAATATTATTTTTTTGTCATTAGTGAATTTATTTTTAAATTAAGTGAAATATTTTATATTTTCGGACTCCTCTCGTCAAGAGGAACCAGAAAAAATTAAAATTTTGATCAATTATGGCAAAATTTTTTTACTAAAAAGAAAAAACTCAAAAAACAAGGAAAAATAAAATAAAAAAACTAATAACCCGCAAAAACTAATAACCTTTCCTTTTCTTTTTCCATATATTTTCCATCTGACAACATAAGGATTCTATAATAATAAAAAAAACCATTTTTATCCCCAAAAATAATCTAAAATGATTTTTTTTGTTTTTAGTGATTTTTTTTGATTAGGTGAAATGTTTTATATTTTCGAATTTCTCTGTCAAGTGAAACTAGGAAAGTTAAAAATTTTGGTCAACGACGAAAAAAGTTCACTAAAAACATAAAAAATAGAAAAATAGAAAAACTAATAACCCAAATTGGCCCTAAAAATTCCTTTTCTTTTTCCATATATTTTACATAAGAATGCTATATATATTTTACCCTCAAGACAGCACGAAAACAAACTATTTCTTTGAATTTTATTTATCACCCAGCATATGCACAACATGAATCTTCAACACGTCCATCCCTAATTTTCTCTCAGGGCAAGCTTTTACAACTTCATGCATTATTGCCAGATGCTCGGAGTACTAACAAAGTCCCACTACAACCAAGCAATTTGCCACTCACAATCACTCACTGACATACAAATTTATTATATAAAATTAAGATAAAACAAATTTCAGGGATTGGAAGGAGGGTTATAACCATGCCCCCAAGGACCATCAGCTCTAAGGTT
>BRYF01000008.1:6667500-6672500 GCA_030159135.1 Actinidia polygama
TTTGCCATCCCTCCATTTTTTATTTTTGATTTTGCCCTTAGCTTCCATTTTTTTTTTCCGATTATAAATGTGAGTGCACAATATATTTTTACCACCAGCTTTTTTTTAGATTTTTTTGCCCCAAGCCATAATTTTTTTTTCATTTTATTTTTTTTGATTTTACCCCCACGTTTTATTTTTTTGGCGATTTTGCCCCTAACTATTTTTTATAGCTTTTTTGGGAATAGTATTTTTTGCCATCATTTTTTTTGTCGATTTTGCCCCTACTCAATTTTTTTTACTTTTTAACATCATTTTTCCCCCCAATTTTGCAACTTTTTTTTAATGTGAGTGAACAGTAACTCAGAATACCATTTTTCTCCCGAATTTGTCCCTACCCATTTTTTTTGCCAATTTTGCCCCTACCCAATTTTTTTCCAATTTTTTTTTTGCTGATTTTGCCCCTATCCAATTTTTTTTTTACGATTTTACCCATTTTTTTGCCGATTTTGCTCTACCCATTTGTTTTTGCCCTACCCTTTTTTTCTCATTTTTTTTCTTGAACAGTAACTCAATTACCACCACTTTTTTTCTCGTTTTTACCCCTACTTTTGCTGAATATTGGACGATTTTAACCCTCTTAGTTGATCGAATTACTCACCCATGCATAGCACGGGCATACTCCCACTAGTATATATATACATATGACAGACACACACACACACATATCCCCTATAGATTCGTAAATGAATTTCACCCTCTTTTTGATATATATATATATAAATATATATATATGAAGAATTACAGCAAGGGGTTGAATAATCCTAAGATTGGAGTCAAGGTTGTAACCAAAATCAATATAACTTGTCATTACAGTTGTCAAAATTATTTTTATTTCTCATCTCTTTTTTTAAATAACAACTTTGCCCTTCTAACTTTTTTCGGCTGGGCTTGATAAATATTCCAACTTTACTCCTCCGTCCCAAATTAAAATGCCATTATTCTATTTTAGAGTATCCCAAAATGAATATTCAAATAAAAATGGCAACAAAAAAATTATCCAACTTCTTCCTTTTACCATTTCTTTTATATATTAATTAACTAATATTCTAACTAAAACAAAAAATTAAATGTAATGATTTTAGGGATAAAATTAGTAAAAACAAAAATGTATTGAATGTATTATCTTAAAAAGTTGGATTCCTCATTTCGGAACGGAGGAAGTAGTAATTTTACATTTTTTTTAGTTGTTTTAGGTTAATTCTTTTTACCATTTAATTAAAATTTTATATTTTTTGGCTCTTTTTGAAAAGAGGAATTTGATAAAAAAATATGAGTTTAAAAAAAATAAATAAATGTATAAATTCTATTCAAAATTTTAAAAAATAACTAAATATTTGTCAATCAGTTTTTTTTTTTGTTTTCAATGGATTTTTCACAAAAATAAATTTAGCTTATTCGTCAAGTAAACATGATGAATTTTTATTTCTAAAATTAAACAATTTTTTACATTTTCAAACTCTTTTCATCAACTCAAAACGAAAAGGCATAAATATTTATCAAACTGATAAAAAAATTCAAGAGAAACCAGAAGTACAGTATTTGGTTTGCCTAATCGGAGCAAAATCAAGAGAAACCATGAAGTACAGTATCCTACATTAGCTTAGGAGATAGAAGGAGAACTGCGACCACAGGCAGCGCCACTGCCAGTGATCGCGACCACCACCACCACGCATCACCAGATGCCATTGCCACCACGGATCTGTCCTTACTTCCTTGTTCCTTCCTGCTCGACAGACAGAGAACACACGCTTTGATACCCTCTTGTCTCTGGTTTATCCTCTTCATGTCTCAAAATGATAGGCCCAAATCACTTCTTTGTAAAGAAAACCATGAACCCAAAATGGATTTTGACTGGTGGAGGTGGTGTTTTCTGGTGTGATAAGGGTGGGCCGTGGGTGGGGGCCGGGTGGTTAGAGAGAGAGAGAGAGTAAAATTGAGTGTTGTACACCGAAAAAGGACATTAGATCGTTAATGGCAGTTTTGTCCAAGCAGTCAGAGTTAGGGGCAATTTCGCCAAAGAAATAAAATTATTTAACATCATGTGAAATTGGCAGCCGCATTGAATTGAAGAAAATTTGATTAGTTCTAGTTGGAATTAGAAGATTCATTCCTTAATTTAATTAGAAAGATTTCTTAATTTGGTTATTTATAATAGGTCATGTTGACTATAGTTTATTCTCTAAATGATCTTCTCTTTATTTTCCTTTATTAACTTTTTTCTTACTTAGGTTATTGGTTGTATTATATATTGAGAAGATATTTAGTAATAAAATTAAGTCTTTCTAAAATTCTTTTTGGTATCAGAGCCAGTTGTTCTTGGTCATCCTCCTTCGCTTCCGCCACCGAGCCGTCGCTGGAATATTGTCCTGTATTTTTTTTTTCTTTTTTTCTTCACCATCAGTCGTTCGGGATATTGTCTGAGCCTCCAGCGCAGCTACGCAGTCCAACAGTCATAGGCAGTCGCAGCACAACCATGTTTATTCTTACGTTTCCTATGTTCGTAATCCGCGTGTTTGGTGTGTACCACACGTGCGGGCGCGTGTTGAATTTTTTCATATCGGTGGTTCTCACGTTTTTCTATTTCCGTAATTCGCGTGTTTGGCGTGTGCCACACATGCGGGAGCGTATTGAATTTTTTTTTACATCGGTTAGATGTGGCCCATCTGTGCAGTCTATTGGACCTTCATTGTTGCAATCATCTCTTGTCAAGCTGGGGCTCGTCGATATTTTCGCCTCAGCTTGAGGGTGAGTGTTGGAATTAGAAGATTCATTCCTTAATCTAATTAGGAAGATTCCTTAATTTAGTTTTTATAATAGGTCATGTTAACCATAGTTTATTCTCTAAATGATCTTCTCTTTATTTTCCTTTATTAACTTTTCTTACTTAGATTATTGGTTGTATTATATATTGAGAAGATGTTTAGTAATAAAATTAAGTCTTTCTAAAATTCTTTTGTTCTCGACGCTCAAAATGTAGTTGATAGCAAAATCGTAACAAATAATATTAAAGTTTGTTGCAAGTTTTCACAACATAACTATTTTTGCAAGAGATGTGTCGCTCACAAATTATTCCCACCAAAATACAATTGCGATTTGAAAGAAACATTGTAATAATAGTAATAGTAACAACAACACTAGTTGTAATCATAATCATAATCTTCATCATCACGGTTTCTGAGTAGAGAATTGTCTATAATTGTAGCCAATTGGATCCCCTGCTGCTTTCACGACTGCATGAACAAGATTAAACATATCAATGGACTCGATGCATTATAATTTTTGAAAACAAATCATAAAATGTACCTGCCACAAATATTATTATCAATTGGATTGAGATAGAAGTATAATGTCTACTTGGTAACAGTCTTTCATGAAAAGAACATTATAGACAACGTTCGTGTACGGGTGTTGGCATGACAAACGTCTCACTAGGAGTTGAGTTTGGAACGAGAAAACTTAATCTTGATTGATACCGGATCTATTTATATATTATAAAAATTGAGTATCCGGGGTAAGCTTGTGCGTATGTTGACTAATTTCGGAATCTTGAAGTTGAAAATTTGGTTAACTTTCAGTATTTTTAAGATTTGGAACGTTTGATCTTCGTAAAATTTGATGTTTATAACACTACATATATAACCTTAAAATTCATACACTGCATAACTTTCTTGTTGTAGTTGAAGATTGTTCGGTGTACTTTACTATTATATTCATGCTCTTAGATTTTGATTATTTAAAATATAATAATTATTTAAAATAAATTAAAAATTAAGTTGTGAAATATATAGACATAAAGTCTCAGCCCTGATGGGTTCCACCTGTGGCGTACCATGATAAGATCGGCACGTAGACCATTAATAGAGTAGGGTCAAGTTTTTCAAGGTTACTAAAGCAAACCAAATATATAGGATGTGGATAATTGTCCCACCTAGTCGAGACTACTAACTTTAGGCACTAGAATTAGAAATACCCTCATAAGCTTTAACGGGGAACTCAAATCATTTTACTAAACTCGTTCTTTCATACACCTAAGCTCTTCATTTGGGTTGTAATTGCCCTAGATATTATTGTTATTTTCATCATAACAATAATAACTATTATTAATATGTGTATATTTATAACCATTTAATAGCTCATACAAGCAATTTGTTTTAAATGAGAGTGTGAAGGAAAAATAATAAAAAATGTTTTTTTTTTGTTTTTGAAGATGAAACATAAAGAGAAATTGTGGCTATAGAGAAATGTCTTGGTTGCGTATAGAATCATCAAAATGACAAGGGTAACATTGTTAAAAATCCCATTCCATTAATGCCATCCACCAACAATTCTTACATAGGAGCACAGTGATATCTCAATCGCAGAAAAAGTGTTGGACGCCATTGTCAGATACCTCAGGGCAAGTGAGTGTAACTTACCCTTATTTTTCTTCTTCTTTGTGCATAAAAACATATTATTTCTTTAACACCTTAATCTAATATTTACCATATTTCTAAAAAATGAGTATCAATTATAAAATGTGGTCGATCAATATTATACAACTAGCATGTATCCGTGATATGTATAGGGATAAAAAAGAAAGAAAAAACTTTCTTCCATTAAAGAAGAAGAATTAAGGTATGCCATACGAAGATATTATTAAGATATTTTCCATTTGAAATGAAAATTCATTTTATATTGATTTTAAAATGAAAGTTAAATAAATTATGTTAAGATTCTATTAATGTATTTTTCATTTAAGATAAAGTTTTGTTTTATTTACTTGGATTTAAAAATGACAGTAAATAGAGTTCTCACATATCTTTCCACAAAAAGTCTCTCTACAATAATATATATAATAATATGATTTAAGAAAAAAAAAATTATACATAAGATAGCAACTTACGTGGTGTACGAAAACGAGGAGGAGGAAGCTGGAAGTTGGGAACTCCAACTTCCATTGAAACCACTTGATCCGCAAT
>BRYF01000008.1:6707500-6710000 GCA_030159135.1 Actinidia polygama
AAGACTAGACTTGATAAGTTGATGTTAAGTTTTCGGACATGACTAGCCACTTGTCTCTGCACACACAATAGAGTGCAGATAAACTGCGGTGGTCCAAGCAAGCATTGATGCTAGGGTTTTTCAAGTCCTCTAATAAGATTTTTCTTTTTATTGATTTCAAAGGACTACATCAAGGGTACAATTATTTAGGCAACATACTATGGTCATCAAAACATACTAATAATTGCTTGTGCCCAAAAATACTATAAAAAAATAAATAAATTATATTTTAATGGTACTCCTTAAAGTGTTATAATTTAAAAAATAAATAATATATAAACGTCAAATAAAAGATAAAATGCACGCATATACAAAAAGATAAATTATTACGAAATAGAGAACAAATTAGAAAGTATAATGATTTTAAAAAAGTGTTGCTAATTTAAAAAAAAATATAAAAATAATAAATGAGTGTTTTAGATTTTTTTTGAAGGTCCCACTAAAAATTATTTCAATAGATAAAAAATATGCCCAACTTTGAATTTTTTTTGTCATTGGATTAGAACATATGTGGGTCCCACAACTTTGAAAAGAAGAAAATTATATTTTTTTTTTGAAAAAAAAAATAATCCCAGATGAATCTCAACTATTGAATTAATTTAAATGAATATCAATCGTAGATAGTGAGAGATAATTTTAAAGATTCAAAAACCTTTGTATCTAATATTATAAATATTACAACTAGGTTAACACATACAAATAATAGTTGGCAAGATACCATAAAAAAAAAATCATGTGCTAATCTAAATAATAGTAGGCAAGATACCAATAAAAAAAAAAACTCGATATAAAGGGATCCTTCCAATGCTTGATTCTAAACCAAATTTCAACAAAATTGAAATGTTTAAAAATCAAACATGGCAACTCTCCTCAAACTTCACTCCTAAAATGAGTTTGGATTCTCTACAGTGATGTTCAGTAGAGTTATCTTAAAGTGCGAAAAAATAACATCTTTTTAATTTATGATGGTACAAAACGACGCCGTTTTGTGAATCATAAATAATGACGTCGTTTTGTGAACAATAAAAACGATATCGCTTTGTACATCATAAACCGAAACGATATCGTTTTACCACACTTAAAAGATCATTACACCCAACATCACTGTAATCCGAACTACTCCTAAAACGCCCTCAAGATAGTGAGCCATGTCGTGTTGTGAATAATCCTTCCATTCTTGATTGCAATAACTCAGGAGGCCATCTTTTCTTTACATAACTTCGCAACCACCTACCAACAGTAACTTAAATCTCTAAATACCTTCTTATTTCTACACAGCCAGCGATTCCATACAATTGCGAAGAACCATGAAACCCATATATGCTTCTAGAGGTTTTTGAAATTAAAGTCAAATCACCCGTAAGCCATGTCAAAAATGGTTGGAGGCACCCAAGATACACCCCATCTTATGGATCTTAGTGGGATTAAGTGGAAGAGGAATGCGGAAATTTTAGGTATGATTTTAGCAAAACACTGGCACAACTATATATTAATTTAATTTTAGGAAGTCAAGAATTTCCCATGTAGCTAGAGATGGTACTCTGCAGATGCAATGGAATTCCACAATTTAAAAAGATCAGATTGTTAAAGTTAATGGGAAAGAATCGTTGTCGTAGCCATTTGATAGTCTGAAACATTTTAATCTTACACCATTCATAACGTATCAGATTATTCAAAGTTCACAGAATTAAATATTGGATTATTTATATACTTCTAGGAAATGCTAAAAGACACATATACTACCAATTGCCCTCATTGTGTAGCTGAGATTACGCCAAGTTATCATGTTGTACTGGTCAAATGATCATTTTATAGGTTAGCTAGATTAAAATATTATTTAAATACAAATTTTTATAAAACTAATTTTTTATTTATAACATAATCACAAATTTTTATAAAACTTTTATAATTATATATATTAGAATTCATAAAAGAGCCATAAAAAATCAGAACAGTTACTAAACATACCAATAGAATTCATAACAATAAATCTCATAATAAAGACCACAAAAATTCATAACAAAATTGATATGATTCATAACTAAACCAATATGACTTATTAAAGAAAGTTTAACTGACTGTTCAAATTTGCATAGTTTGGACTTGAAAACTTGATTTGATTTTCATTTTGGATGTGTTTAGTTTTGAGTCGTGAACAATATGCTAGGCAACTGGAACTGGGTACTTGGGTAATTATAATTAACAACTGTTAAAAAAATTTGGAAAGTTTTGTCAAGAATACAGGATTTCTTTCAACAAAATATCAGTCCATGACGTGTATTATTCGTCTTTAATTTTGTTTCCCTTCTTATTTTTCAGGACTTTCTTCTCGTTTTGATTTTTGAAATTCTTGATAAACAATAAGCAAAGCTATTTACCGGACTGCATGTAAAGTGCACAATTTAAAAAATAGTATATATGGTACTGCATCAGGTATAACATTACCACAATCGATTGTCGA
>BRYF01000008.1:6715000-6725000 GCA_030159135.1 Actinidia polygama
AATAAATGTTTATAAATTAGTAAAAAAAAATTGTATTGAATGTATTTGAAAAATTGTTTGCGTTCGAATACTTGAATATGCATAGAAAATAAAGAACAATCACACAAAAATAGGTAAAGAGACAGAGCACAAAATACAAAGTTTTTACGTGAAAAACCCAAATCGAAAAAAAATCACGGGGCCGCTTACACTTGCTAAACTATCCACTATATCAAATGAACAATTACAAGACTTTACTTATAACCAACCCGTTGACGCATTCAACTTTGGTGAAGCCTCTAAATCTTGCTCGCTAGAACCCACGATTCACCGTTTCCCCTGAAATAGCCATCTCGCTTGCTTTTGGAAGGTGCTTTGGACACCTTCCAAAGACTTCTTTGTGCCTCATACGCCTTCCAAGGACTGGTTTCTTAACTGAGGATGCTTTCCATAGTTTAGCACGTTGTTGTGTTTGTTGTTCTTGTAGAGAATTTGCACTCCTCGCCGATAATAATCAAGAACGTGTATATCTCCCTATGGTATCATTCATGCTCTCCTCCTTTACTTAAGAAACATGGATATATATAAACTTGAGTGCAACAGAGTCTTTGTCGAAATTAATTCTGAAGTAGATAGATATCCCAACTCGTGTAGGTTAAGAACTCCTTGGGGAAACAGATTCTACAGGAGTCGTTGAAACTATCGTATGAAACATTCGAACTTTTTAAGCGTTCGAACCATTTTTTAAATCGTTCGAACACTTTTAGCGTTTGGACCCAGTTCGAACCTTTTCTGTGGTTTCTTCTTTCTGCACACCTTGGTTCATTCTTTTTACTTGGAACACGACCCTAAACTATTTGAATTCCACCCAAAGTTCTTTTGTTTAGAATTAGTCAATCTAAAACCTAAAAGATTATCTTAAAAGTTGAACTCCCCAACATGAGACTTCATTTCGGAACGGAGGAAGTAGTAATTTTATATTTTTTTTAGTTGTTTTAGGTTAATTCTTTTTATCATTTAATTAAAATTTTATATTTTTTGGCTCTTTTTGAAAAAAGGAATTTGATAAACAAATTTGATTTTAAAAATAAAAAATAAATGTATAATTTTTTTTTCAAAATTTTAAAAAATACCTAAATATTTGTCAATCAGTTTTTTTTTTTTTGTTTACAACGGATTTTTCACAAAAATAAAATTTAGCTTATTCGTCAAGTAAACATGATGAATTTTTATTTCTAAAATTAAATAATTTTTTACATTTTGAAATTCTTCTCGTCAACCTGAAACGAAAAGTATAAAATATTTATCAAACTGTTAAAAAAAATCAAGACAAACCAGAAGTACAGTATTTGGTTTTTCAAATCGGAACAAAATCAAGAGAAACCAAGAAGTACACTATCCAACATTAGCTTGGAAGATAGAATGAGAACTGCGACCCCAGGCAGCGCCACTGCCAGTGATCGCGACCACCGCCGCCACGCATCACCAGATGCCATTGCCACCACCGATCTGTCCTTACTTCCTTGTTCCTTCCTCCTCGACAGACAGAACACACGCTTTGATACCCACTTGTCTCTGGTTTATCCTCTTCATGTCTCAAAATGATAGGCCCAAATCACTTCTTTGTAAAGAAAACTATGAACCCAAAATGGATTTTGACTGGTGGAGGTGGTGTTTTCTGGTGTGATAAGGGTGGGTGGGTGGGTGGGTGGATGTGTTGTTAGAGAGTGTAAATTGAGTGTTGTACACCGAAAAAGGAGATTAGACCGTTAATGGCAGTTTTGTCCAAGCAGTCAGAGTTAGGGGCAATTTCGCCAAAGAAATAAAATTATTTAACATCATGTGAAATTGGCAGCCGCATTGAAATGAATAAAATTTGATCAATTCTCGACGCTCAAAATGTAGTTGATAGCAAAATCGTAACAAATAATATTAAAGTTTATTGCAAGTTTTCACAACAGCCTAGTTTTGCAAGAGATGTGTCGCTCACAACTTCTTCCCACCCAAATACTTTGTAGTTTGTAAGAAACATTGTAATAATAGTAATAACAACAACAATAGTTGTAATCATAATCATAATTTCATCATCACGGTTTCTGAGCAGAGAATTGTCTATAATTGTAACCAATTGGATCCCCTGCTGCTTTCACGACTGCATGAACAAAGATTAAACACATCAATGGACTCGATGCATTATAATTTTTGAAAATAAATCATGCAATGTACCTGCCACAAATATGATTATCAATTGGATTGAGATAGAAGTATAATGTCTCCATAGAAACAGTCTTTCATAAAAAGAACATTATAGACTAGGTTTGTGTACGGGTGTTGGCATGATAAACCTCTCACTAGGGGTTGAGTTTGGAAAGAAAAAAATTAACACCGGATCCGTTTATATATTTATAAAAATTGGGTGTCCGAAGTCAACTTGTGAGTGGATTCTGAATTTGAAACGTCTGATTTTCATAAAATTTGATGTTTATAACACTACATATTTAACCTTAAAATTCATAAACTGTATAACTTTCTTGTTATAGTTGAAGATTATTTGGTGTCCTTTACTAATATATTCATGCTCTTAGATTTTGATTATTAAGAATTTAATTATTATTGAGAATAAATTAAAAATTAAGTTGTAAAATATATAGACAAAGTTTCAGCCCTGATGGGTTCCACCCATCATGATAAGATCGGTACGTAGACCATTAATAGAGTAGGGCCAAGTTTTTCAAGGTTAGTAAAGCAAACCAAATATATAGGATGTGGATGATGCACAGAAAATTTTATAGGAATTAGAAAAAGAAAAAAAAGGAAAATTTTCTTCCATTAAAGAAGAAGAATTAAGGTAGGTCATATGAAAATATTATTAAGATACTTTCCATTTTTTTTAAATAGTTTATTTTACATTGAATTCAAAAGGAAAGTTAAATAAATTATGTTAAGATACTATTAATGCATTTTTTATTTAAGATAAAATTTTATTTTATTTGCGTTGGTTTAAAAATGACAGTAAATGGAGTTCTCCCATGTCTTACCACAAAAAATCTCTACAATAATATATATAATAAGGTGATTTAAGAGAAAAAAAATTTGGGCATAAGATAGCAACTGACGTGGTGGACGAAAACGAGGAGAAGGAAGTTTGAAGTTGGGAACTCCAATTTCCGCTGAAACCACTTGATCCGCCATCAAGAAAAGCATAAGAACAAACACAGCCCAAACAACCATCAAAATCTTCCTGGAGGCCATCTCTTAGCACTGATAGAATTGTTTATGGTTCCAAATTTATAACCCAAAATGTATTTCTCACGTGCTCTCATTTTCCAAAAAACATAACGACTTTTCAAACATGGAAAATCGGTTCTATGAAGTAAATGCGCGTAAAGCTGGTTAAGTTTCCACGAATTTATTAGGTTCAAATAGAGTGGCTTGACTTGGAAGCTTTGGTTAAGGACTGCTAGCTTTTGCAATCAGGTCCTGTTTAGGAAGAGGTTTCGGTAAAAATGACATTGCAATTCATGATTCTAATATTTGGGAGATAAGTTTAAATGCAGAACTAATTAACAGCCGGTAATGAATCCACAGCCGTGAAGTTGGCAAGATAAACTGTGGCGAATCAATGGGAGAGGATTAAAAGACAATTCTTGTGTGGTGACTCTGAAAGTAAGGAAAAAATTCACTTTTTAAAGTGGATCTCTGTTACTAAAGACAAGAAATTGGGAGGTTTAGGAATGAAGAAGTTGATTGTTAATTATGAATGCAGCACGGTCATGTAAATGGGGTTGGAGAGGTTCGGGACAGAAAAACAGGCTTTATGATGCAAAGTTGTTTCCGATAAATATAGTCTTGTTCGCGATAGATGCTTGCCTTCTTTGCCCAGGTCTAGAAAGGTTTCCATGGGTTGGGAAGATATACGATCCATTGCAAATGAAAATTCTGATTTTGGATCCATTGTTAAGCAAATATTCTTCTAATGAGCCATGATTAATAAGAAAAATATATTAAACCTTAAAATAACAAATAAAAAAACATAAGAAAAAAAATATAATGACATGATATTTTTTTGGAATTTAGTCTTTGGACGGGCTATTTTGGACCCAAAATTTGGGTGGGTCTCAGTTATCGAGGTAGGTGAATCATATGTGGAATACGTTCTCTTTCGCGAGTAGATAATCCTAGTGTATTCGTTTATCCAAAACGGATAAGTATTTGACTGAAAATTTTGTGTATACTAGTTGAAAAAACTTAATTTTTTAAAATTGTATATACATAGGTTGACAAATGACAAACACACACATATATCCCCGTAGATTCTTAAATGAATTTCACCCTCTTTTTGATATATATGAAGAATTACAGCAAGTGGTTGAATAATCGTAAGATTGGAGTCAAGGTAGTAACCAAAATCAATATAACTTGTCATTATAGTTGTCAAAATTGTTTTTACTTCTCTTCTCTTTTTTTAATTGACAACTTTACCCTTATAACTTTTTTCACCTGGTGTTGCTTGATGCTTCAAAACATTTTGGCCAAAGTTTGACATATTCTTTCGTCCCACGTTAAAGTATCATTATTCTATTTTGGAGTATACAAAAATGAATATCAAAATAAAAAATAGCAAAAAAGAAGTAGATTGTTTTGACAAATTCTTCCTTTTACCAATTCTTCTATATATTATTTAACTAATATTCTAACTAAAAAAAAATCAAATGTAATGATTTCAAGGATAAAATTATAAAATTAGTAAAAACAAAAACATATTATCTTTAAAAGTTGGACTCCCAAAAGAGACTTCATTTTTGAACGGAGGAAATAGTATGTTTTTTTTTAACGGATTTTTCACAAAAACAAAATTTAGCTCATTTGTTAAGCAGACACGATGAATTTTTATTTTTAAAATTAAATAATTTTTTATATTTTCAAACTTTTCTTGTCAAAGGTATAAAATATTTATCAAACTGTTAAAAAATTTCACAAACAATTCAAAAACTAAATGCAGCTACAAAAAAAATAAAAAATAAAAAATAAAAAATCAAATTATGTTGAAAACGTGAAATTGGTGTTGACCTACAACAAAAATGTTGAATAATGTGTCTCTGATTCAACAAGTCATTGCGATCCTTTGCAAATTTCTTGCCCGTGATTTCAGACTACGATAACCTTGTAGAGAGAGAAACTTAGAGAAACCATTCTCCTCTAAAACCTTTCCTACAAATCTCGACAAACGAAGAATCAAACGAGTACGAAATCAAAAAGTGAAGCAGAAATCTTTATTTGGTTTGCCTAATCGGAGCAAAATCAAAAGAAACCATGAAGTACAGTATCCAACATTAGCTTAGGAGAGAGAAGAAGAACTGCGAACACAGGGAGCGCCACTACCAGTGATCGCGACCATCATCACCACGCATGACCAGATGCCATTGCCACCACCGATCTGTCTTTACTTACTTGTTCCTTCCTCCTCGACAGACAGTGAAGGCACGCTTTGATACCCTCGTCTCTGGTTTATCCTCTTCATCTCTCAAAAAGATAGGCCCAAATCACATCTTTTCAAAGAAAACCATGAACCCAAAAGGATGATGAGGCTATGAGGCTTAATTTCTGTCGAGTCTCATTATACTTATATTGCCCACCATGGGCTTAGTACAACCCAGTGATCTGAATCGAGTGACTGGATCTAGAATTTTTTGTTAATGGCGTTACGTGTACTTTATATTATTTTTTTTGAGTTCAATTTTTCTTAAAACATATATATAACACTATTTTTTTTTTTGAACATTTTAACACTTAATTTTTTAAAAAAAATATTTTTCAAAGGTTGATGGGATCAGTTAATCCTATCAGGCTACCCCTACATCATACATGACTCATGTAGAGCATCAATTCAATGTAGTACATTGATCGACCACAAAATATGATTACAAAAGTAGTCAATAACTATTATGATTTTAATTGGAGATCCTTCCTTTTAATTAGATAAACTGAAACTGGTTATATAGATAGATAGCAAGTTCGATGAACTTAATTTTTCAAATTAATTGTCTAAGTGAGCCGAGAGTGACCCATACTTCCATTTTGTATGTTATTACCTAAACTTTTCTCTTATGCTAAGTAAACCACATTACTATACTTCTCTCCCTCTCTCTCTCTCTCTCTCTCTCTTCCCGACTAAGCCGCTGAATTGAAATCATTTACTATTTTTTTTCTTTTCTTTTCTTTTTGATAAAAAAAACAAACAAACTTGAAACGAAATTATTCTTTGTTTTTTATTTTCTTTTATGTTATAAAAAATTATTACTTCAAGACTTAGAAAACTAATATTTACTACACTTCACTCTCACTTGAGCACCAATCTTACGACATCAAAATTCTTACAACTTCTATGTATGTAATGAGTACGAGTAAAATATTTTCAATCGATGAAAAAAATGAACGCAGTGCATATGCAAGGCAACTTACAAGGAGGAGGAGGAAGACAAGGCTTAAAGGTGGGAGGTCCAAGTTTCCTACAAACCACTTGAGAAATCAAGAAATTCATAAAAACAAACACAGCCCAAATAACCACTAAACTCTTCCTAGAAGCCTTAGTTTAACACAATTAGGATTGTTTAGGACTCCAAATTTATAACCCAAATTAATGTATGTTTGAGCTCTTTATTTTACAAATAAATTCATGACCTTGATCTCGTTGAATTGAAATATATTATCAAACATGGCTTAGTAGACCAGGAAGCCAGATGTTAAATCACATATGGAAGAAAAGGGTAAGAGAAAATAAAAGTAAAAACAGGATCGTACATGAGATCGTTGCTCCTACCTTCCCAATCACTCCCAAATTTTGTAACTGCTCTTTTTCTACTCTATGAGGACTGTACTTCCCACAACTGGTGAAAACTCCTAAACAAATTAAAAACCCACCCTCTAATTCACTGTGGTGCTTATGAACTTCGCTTTGCTTAGCTTAATTGAAGCGGATTCTATTCTTGGAGAATGGTGGCCAATACTCTGGATAACTGGTTGCTTTGTTTCGCATGGAAACTGTGCACACATATTTTGAAGTGTAATAGTTCGAATAGGCCTAGTGGTGGAGCAGTTTTCTATGGAGAGTATCTTTGTTATCTTTTTGGGCTCTTTGCATGCGGTTCCTAGTGAATGCTAGTTACAAAGGATTTCAGTAATCCGACGTTCAAAGGGCGATTGATAGCAAAATCATAACAACTAATATTAAAATTTATTGCTAGTTTTGCAAGAGATGTGTCCCTCACAATTTATTACAACCGAAATACAATTGCAATTTGGTAGAAACATTGTGGTTTTCTAAACCATTGAAAACAATGGCATTAACAACAACAAACTTATAGTAATAATAACAATAGTTGTAATCATAATCATAATCATAATCATAATCTTCATCATCATGATTTCTGAGCAGTTATGTTGGAATGTCATAATTGTAACCACCTGGAGCATCTGCTACTTGGTGGACTGCATGAACAAGATTAAACATATCAGTGGACTCGATGCATTATAATTTTTGGAAACACATCATAAAATGTACCTGCCACAAGTCTTGTTATCAATTAGATTGAGATAGAAATATAAGGTGGAAACGGTCTTTCATAAAAAGAACATTATAGAGTTGGTTTGTGCATGGGTGTTGGTATGACAAACGTCTCACTAGGTGTGAGTTTGAAAAGAGAAAAATTAACCTTGATCTGTACCGGATCAGTACAAGGTTTGGACCGGACTACAGAGGGGAAGCCAAGTTAAGGGGACAAGGACTAATTCGAGAGGTAAATGGGATCTTAGCCGAGGATCAAGAAAGTTTGAAAGCCTACCTAAGGAAAGATGAAACTAAAGACCAAAGACAAGGACAAGGCCCACTAAGATCAATTGGGCTGAAAGAGAAAATAATGAAACTACCGGCGTAACAACTAATTAAAACAAGCAAACAAACAAGTAGAGGCTCCCGGGTCTGGCAAGAAGGGAATTCACTTTAATTAAGAAGAGGGAATCACTCGATCGATGCCAGGAAGTGATCTCCTCGCTCAAAGATAGACACGATCTGCTCTACCTTTTCAGCTTAGGTTACTCAGTCAACAACAGACTCGTGGGTGTATGAGTAAACATGCGCATGCGTTGAGTAATCTCTGGATCCTGAAGTTAACCATGTGGTAAACTTTCAGTATTTCTAAGATTTAGAATGTTTAGTATTTATAAGATTTGATTTTTATAACACTATATATATAACCTTAAAATTCAAACGCTGCAAAACTTTCTTGTTATAGTTGAAGATAGTTTGGTGTCCTTTACTACTATATGCATGCTCTTAGATTTTGATTATTAATAATTTAATTATTTTTTAGAATAAATTAAAAAATTAAGTTGTAAAATATATGGACATAAAGTCTCAACCCTAATGGGTTCCACCCTTGCCGGACCATGATAAGATGGGTACGTAGACCATTAATAGGGTAGGGTCGAGTTTTTCAAGGTGGCTAAAGCAAACCAGATATAAATGTGGATAATTGTCCCACCTAGTCGAGACAACTAACTTTAGGCATTAGAACACAAACAATTAAACTCGATAGATTGATATTATTAAAGGATAGATAGGGCTTAATTATTTCAAGTCTCATTATATTTTTGTTGGCCGCTATGGACATAGTTTGAGATAATTTTGATGATTCGAATCGTTCATCATATTACATATATGACTTATTGAGTAGAGTATCCATGTAACGTAGTATATTGATCAACCATAAATTAGGATCACATTTATCTTGCAAAATACAGAGTAGTTAGTAAATATTATGATTTGAAGTGGAGATCACTCACTTTCTTTTACATAATTTTGATGATTCGAATCTTTTTTTTTCCCTTTCTTTTATGTTATATAATATTATTAATTCAAGACCTAGCTACTAATATTTATTATACTTCACTTTAACTTGAGCAACGGCCTTATGACATTCCCAATCAAGATAAATTCTTATAACTTCCATGAAAAAAAGAGTGCAGAGCATATACAATACAACTTACGAGGAGGAGGAGGAATAGGAATAGGAGAACGAAGCTTAAAGTTGCGAGATTCAAGTTCCCTAGAAACCACTTGAGAAATCAAGAAAAGCATAAAAACAAACACAGCCCAAACAACTATTAAACTCTTCCTAGAAGCCATAGTTTAACACAATTAGGTTTGTTTAGGGCTCCAAATTTATAACCCAAATTAATGTATGCTCGAGCTCTTTATTTTAAAAATAAATTCCTGACGTTTCAAGCAAGTAAGAAAAATTGGTTCCATTCGGTAAATGAGGGCTAAGTTTCTACAAAACTTTGTAGGTTTTCAAATGTAACGGCTTGACTTTGAAGACTGCATGCATTAGTTCCTGTTGGGGAAGATTTTTGGTAAAAATGACATGGCAACACGTGATTCTAATTTTTGGGATGTGAATCTATTATATTTGTTGAAATAAAGTCATATTTGATTTTGATGATTAAATTTATTAAATACTAAGTTAAGTTAAACCTTTAATGAAAATCGTATTAAGGAATAAAAAATGAATTCACGCTTGTTAAACTCAAAATGGCTCTAAACTAGTTTGTTTTAAGATTAAACATGCATGGATTGATAAAACAACTTAGAGTTCGAAAGATTCGGGTGAAAAACTAATGCTTTTGAAGGAAAACAACAGTACAATTAAAGTTAAATCTACACACATTTAAAGTGAGATTTCTAACTCTCCATGAGTTATATTCAATGTAATTATACACCTGAAAGTGATAAAAGAGTCAAATTAATACTTAAACTCAAGTGGAACAGTTAACGATTTTGAACTGATAAAGAAACAGCCCAAAAGTTATTACTGTCACAAGTTCGGTCGACTGAAGTCTAAGACTCTCAACCGAAATGAAATGGAAGTTCAAATCATTGACAGAGTTTCTCACTGGAAGAATAGTATAACAACGACCGAAGTTCATATTCAGTTGATTGAAGTTGAGAGAATTACAGTCGAAA
>BRYF01000008.1:6745000-6747500 GCA_030159135.1 Actinidia polygama
AAAAATCGCTCATGCATAGCACGGGTACTAATAAATGTGAGTAAATAATGTCCACTTGACCACCAACTTTATTTTTGATTTTGCCCCTAACTATTTTATTTTTTATTTTTTTGGGAATAGTTTTTTTTTTTACCATTTTTTTGTTCTTATTTTGCCAATTGCTGAACGTTGGACCGTCTTAACCCTCTTAGTTGATCGAATTACTCGCCCATGCATAGCACGGGCATACTTATTTATTAATAAATATACATATATAAATTTAATATATTATTTATTTCGGTGTTCTGAAGATACTCTCGCTCTCGTACTATTTTAAGAATTGACGCTCTCGCACTCCCGCTTCGACTCCCGCTTCGACTTTCGCTTCGGGTGACCTAGCCATTTAAATTATATTTTAGACCCTTAAATTTCGATTATTACCAATTTGGTTCTATAACTTTTTGATTTTATCAATTTAATCTCAAAAAAATTTAATTTTTATAGTTTGGTCTGTGAACATTCCCACTAACTCATTAGATTAGGTTCTTGGTTAATAGATTGCTTATTTTAAAAATTCGTCCATGCATAGCACGGGTACTAATAAATGTGAGTAAACAATGTCCACTTGACCACCAACTTTATTTTAGATTTTGCCCCTAACTGTTTTTTATTTTTTTTATTTTTTTTACATTTTTTTGTACTTATTTTGCCCATTGCTGAACGTTGGACCGTTTTAACCCTCTTAGTTGATCGAATTACTCGCCCATGCATAACACATGCATACTTATTTATTAATAAATATACATATATAAATTTAATATATTATTTGTTTCGGTGTTCTGAAGATACTCTCGCTCTCGTACTATTTTAAGAATTGACGCTCTCGCACTCCCGCTTCGACTTTCGCTTCGTGTGACCTAGCCATTTATCTATACATGTATATATATGTACATAATTATATATATATATATATATATATATATTAAAATGGCTAACAATATTCAACTTTTATAATTTATTTATTAATAAATATACATATATAAATTTAATATATTATTTATTTTTGGGCTCTAAAAATACTCTCGCTTTCGTACTATTTTAGCAATTGACGCTCTCACGCTCGCGCTCCTGCTTCGATTTCGCTTTGTGTGACCTAACTTGTAAGTGGTTGGTCGCTCCTGCTTCGACTTTCGCTTTGTGTGACCTAGCTTGTAAGTGGTTGGTTGGTTGGTTGGGGTGGCGTGGTTGGTGGGGGGGAGAACTGGTTGATTGAGGCTATGTTTGGATCAAAGATTTGGCAAGAACAAAGAAAATAAAAATGAAAAAGATAGATGATTTTTTTCACCAAATCTTTGATCCAAATACATTTTCTTTTGACAGGTAGTCTTGCAATTGTGGTTTTTTTAGGGATAGTTGCTTTAGCTTTTGAAATTTTTTTGGTCATTAGCTAGTGTTTTTCAAAATTAGATCAAAATTTTATATATTTTTGGTAACTCTTGATGGGAGGAGTCCGAAAATATAAAAATTTTCATTAATAAAAAAATATTTTTATTCCAAAAAAAATATGAAAAAAATATTCTTTCATCTTTTAATGAACTTCTTTCTAATTTAAATGAAAAATTTTACATTTTCGGATTTGTCTCGTTAAGAGAAATGGAAAAGTATAAAGTTTTGATCAATCCATAAAAAAAAATCATTTGATTATCATTTTTTATATCAATTATATTTTTTTTTAAAAATGTAGACTAAATATTTATACATTTTTAAGTAGCAAAATTGTTACTTGACTTAATTTATAAATATTTGTGGGTAGAATTGAGATGCAGTAGCATGACCACTACCAAACCTAATTCCAACGCAACTACCACCTTTGCCACCACTGCCCTCCACCTCCACAAGGACCACCATTATTCCACTGTTACAGTCATGTTACACCTCCAGTACTCTCCATTCCATCGTTGCGATCGCTGCTACCATACTACCATCACCACCCTCCACCTCTATTGCCACCGCTACTAATACCTCCATCATTCTACCACCCTCCACCTCTTCTGCCATCGCTACTAATACCTCCATCATTCTACCACCACCACCCATCTATAACCATTCACTACTGCAACCAACATACATCCCCACCAATATCCCTTTGTTACCAATACTAACCGCTACTACCATTCCACCACCCCGCTACTTTCACACCTTCGCCACATCATCCCTAAACCACAACAACAATCACCATCACTTTGTCACTACAACAACTACCATAATGATTATATTAGCGTTGCTATTACTGCCACCGCATCACTAACACCATTAACAACAAATTATCACCATATCTTTTATAAATTTAAAAAAAAAAAAAAGAGATTTTAGATTTATCTTATTGAACATATAAATTATATTTTAGATTTAGCTTGTTAAATAAATCAATCAATTTTGAATTTGACATATATATTTTTACAAAATAATTTTTTAACTTAAAACATTACATATTTATTTTTCAATATTCAATTATCAATAA
>BRYF01000008.1:6752500-6757500 GCA_030159135.1 Actinidia polygama
TGTCTTCAGCTTTGCTATGGATGCTCAACAAAACTGGAACAAGAGCAAGATCACGAGGACTTTGTTAAAAAAACTAGACAATCTGGAAAAGGTGACAATTGTAGTGCTATGATTTACACAATAGTTGAAGGCTATCTTGGCTTGGTATAATTTCTAATCCCACACTTCGAATGATCTCCAGTTAAGCTGCCAAGTAAAATTGACGGAAGCATGGTTCACCGACTGGGTATCCCCACATGTGAGGATCGTAGGTAGTGTTTTAATAAGCTTGGATTTGGCTGTCTTCCACAAACAACGCTGGATCACATGCAAGTCACCAGAACCAGAGCATTAAAGCACCAATTTTCAAAATATAGCAAGTTTGTGAAGTAAAGCATCATGCATGGGAAAACTCTACAAGAATTTATGTACATATGTTACCTGGAACAAAACACGAATGAAAATGCGGTACGCTATATGTCCTAAGTTGTGTATGATTGGGATAGGATTCTATATGTTATATCATTAGAAAATACTCATTCTAAGTAATAACAATATAATCGAACATAGAAATATTTTTTAAAAATTATCCATGTAAAACACATTTCTAGGGTTACAATTTCTCCTATTATGTCTATTACTGTTTTTCTTCAAACGGAAATATTTAGGAAATAAGTAGAAAAAACTTTGGAAATTGCTCGTATCACTAAATTAACCGTCTCTGAACAGCATTGTATAGTGTTTCGAAACCTGCGATCCAATATGTTTTAGCGTATTGTGGTAATACAAATGTATCTAGGCACAGTATATACTTTTCTGCAAGGAATTAAAGATACAAATCAGCAAAAAAAATACATAAAAATGCCATGGATTTGAGAAGGGATAGATAAACCATCAGACAGGCAGCCGAATCAACAGATGGTTTATTGGATTGATGGATTGTATGTCTTCTATAAGACCTGTTATGATGAATGGAACCAAATGTTATAAGAAAAAATGAGTTCAGTTAATGAGTGTTATTTGAAACGGGAACATTGTGACGGATGAGTTGTTACAAGAAGAAGAATCAAGACAAAAGTTAAAACCATGAGGAGGGTAATAAGAGAATTAGAGGAAGGCCAGATAGAGCTCAAGTTGAAGAGATAAAAAATGATACGACTATCCTAAAGGCTAAACATAACTGAGAATAGATATGTGAAAAGACCTAATTATTGGAAATAGATTCATGCAGCAGAGTCCACGTAATTGAGAAAAGGTCTTGTTGAGTTGGGTACAAATTGAGCTGATGATTAAGTTTGGAAACGCCGTAAGTTCATTAGAAGACAAAGAAACAGGGACAAACTGTATAACAAATGACCATAGGTCAGACAAATTGAGGATGTGAAAATTAATTTACTCAGTAAAAGATAAACGAGTATTGTCGTTCATTTGTAATTTGTAAATCTTTCTCTATTTACCCGAGGACGTAGGCAAGTTGCCAAACCTCGTAAATAATTGTGTCTATGTGTGCGTGTGTTTTCGTGCGCGTGCGTGAATGGTGTGAATCGATTTGGGCACAATACTTGATAATCATGCTTCTTTTGGTTCTGTTGAGGCGTACGTGTTTGTTATCATAAATTTCTAGGTTACCCGATAGAAACTGAGACGAGGTTTCCCCCAAGGTAACAACGCCCGGTAACTTCTGTCCTCCTAAACCCAGCCTTTTAACTTGGACTTAAATATAAGTGGCTTCATCATACTGGTCAGAGATGAGATCGATAATTAAAAGCTGCCTGAAACCCAGGTCAGTTTCTGGTAATTTTCAGCCCTCATTAGGCGTGTTGGTTCTTCGAACAAACTTTTTATCTGCCATGTTAGCTGAAAAGCTTGAAGACTGTCCTGAAATCAGCACTGTAAACATAGAAAGAACATTCCTACATTACAACATATCAAAACCGGATGAGATAGTAAATTTGTGTGCACGTAGTTTATTAATTAATTTATTTTTTTGAGTTTTAAAAGTTTTGAAATAATCCCTTCTAATAGTAATCTTGGAGACTGGCCGAAATTGAGGATTGAGATAATTTTGTTGAAAATGCTTAAATCTCGGATTAGCTCCGATGTAAAAGGTTATTCCATAGCGGCCATGTAAATTGTCAAATCTTCTCTCATTCTAATATTGGAATAAGAGAAATTACCCATAGCCCCACATACATGAAAGTTTATTTTGTGATTGTGAGGTACCTATATTGCTAAAAAATTTAGCAACACAATTATCAGCATACCTCTTTAGGTGACTCGTGTCATTAGTATAACTAGTAAATATTTTTTTTCAGTATTTACAAATAGCTTTAATTACTTTTTTTTCATTATCAATTGCATTAACTCGTCGAAAATGTTGTCAAACTAACGATCTTAATCTTCAGCCTCTTACAATTTTTTTTACATTGAAATCACGAGGATCCATATTTTTTGAAAGTACAATTTAAATACTAAAACAACAACCATTATCATTGGACCAGAATACCCCTAAAACTAGTCTTTTATAATTGTTATGGAGTGTTATTTATAGCTGAATTACCATTTTATCCCTAAAAGTAGCAGTTATATAGCTGTTGGGAGTAAAAGAGTTAAAAAAATACAAAAAATATAAAAAATAGCCGTTGGGCATGTTTCAATAATTGGTTCAATGTGTTGGTCCAGTGGTTTAGTTGCAAGCGTGTGTATGCCAAGGTTGCGAGTTCGAATCTCGCTAAAACCAACTTTTTTTAGTTCAAGGAACCCAAAATTAAGTATTTAATTATAAAATAAAGCATTTAAATTAATGAATGATAATCTTTGGTCTAGCAGTTTGGTGCGTGAAGGGCGAGATTTTGAGTTCGAACTTGCTAAAATTAACTTTTTTTAGAAGGTGCCCAAAATTAAGTGTTTAATAAGTATTTCAATAAATGAATAATAGCCGTTGGTCCAGCAATTTGGTGCTCGATGCTTGGAGGGCGAGGCTTCGAGTTCGATTCTGGGGTGGGTGGGGGGGGAATTTTTTTTCTAGTTTTTCGGGCCGGCTCAGTTCATTTTTTGTCAGGTTGGGCCACGCTTGGGCTGACTTCGATGGGCTTTGACTGGTTAACGGGTCGGATCGTGTCCATCTATGGGCCAAAAAGATAAGACTCAAACCATGTCTACGAACCTTAAGGAGCATGGGCCTACAGGCCTTTAAATAATCTTTTTTTTAAAATATATTTTATTCCAAATTAAAAGACTAAAAATATCAAATATGAAAAAATTAATACGTAATTACATGAAATCGTCCATAGATGTTGATTTTTTGCATATAAAATATAAAATATTATAAAAAATTAATGTCTTCAACTGAGTCACGAATTGGGTCACGAATCGGGCCTTGGATCGGTCCATGAGTTTCAAAATTAGACTCAGGCCTAGCCCATACTGTTCTGAACTTGGACCGAACTTGAGCTTTCTGGACCATGAACCGGGCCAAAGTTCATTGAACCGGTCCAAACCCAAGTCGAGCCATAGGCCGCGGAATTTTTGATGACCCTTATTCAGACCCAAATTCAAACGGTTCGATCTTACTCGAACAGCTAGAACAATAGGCCGACGGCCCATTTGTACACCTTTACAGTAAGGGTTGGATGTTGGATGGGTTTAGCCGTTTAGGAGTTAAGTGTTGGGCATGGGTATGAGTTTGGAGTGGTAGGTTAGAACGCCACATGACGTAATCGGAGGTTTATGATTGGGATTGATACAATTCAAGAGTTGCATGGTCAATGTGAAAAAGTTGTTATTTTGAGGGTCAAAGTCAAAATTACTCATACTTTTAAGGGCAAAATGTAATTAACCCTACTGTTAGTCATTGAAAATGACTTCAGTAATATTAATACACAGTTTCTAAACAAAATATTAATACACACATACATGTACATTAATACATACCAATGAGTCGTCATAGAATAGGCCACCTCATCTTAATTATCGTAAAGATTGCTATGCTATCAAAGATTCAAACTTAACGTAATACAATGCTCTTATCACACGATATACACATTTAAAGAGGAAAAAAAATGAACTTGTTTTATTAAATTGATTCAAGGTCCATGTGAACATATTTATCAAGTGAAATATTCTTTTGTACAACCTCAAGGGCCGTGGATTGGGAGTTTGACCACAACGAATGTACTTGTCCTTCAAGATCACGTATTTAAATTCCCTTATCAATAATTTTTGGGTTCAATCCATTATGGGGTTCTACCCGACTTTAATTGGGCTCTTACTAGAAAACGGTAGAATTGGTCTCTCGAATTAGTCAGTACTTTAGGCCGAATACCGAGTTATAAAAAAAAATTAAGTGAAATATTCTTATCTATTTCGCATTCGCATGAATTAAAAATCATCACATGCCACCACATATTGATAAGCCATATACTAAATTTCACTTCTGTAAAAAGTAATATTTCGTAATTAAATTGAAATCTGCTATTTGTTTAGATACAAGTAAAATTATCATGTAAATGAAAAATTCAGTGGCATATCCACCATAGGACCCTCTATATTCGAAAATCACACTATTATCCCAAACAAATCACTAGGACCCTTTTAAAAATCACTTTGCTGGTTTAACTTCAGAGTGCTGGTTGATTTAAAAACTTTTGATTTTACAGGATTTTAGTTTAATTTTAGATTATTTTGATTTACAGACGATTGGTTTTATTTTAAAAAGTCGGTCCATCTACGAACAGTTTGATTTAATGTTAGTATTATCTCGTTATCGTCAATGTGAAAAATGAAATTATTTACTGGGAAAAAATCACGATTATGATTAAACGACGTCCTTGGCCCCTCGCTATGTTATGTTCCTGGCTCCATAATGCATACAAATTTAAGGATGGCAAATTGCCCTGCTATAACAGAGATCCATCCCACCACCCTGTATCGAGAAAAGCAATTTTTTTTTAATTTTTCCCCTTTGGAGTCATTTTTGGTTATAAAAATGAAATCATTGAACGATTTTGGGGACGGTATTC
>BRYF01000008.1:6837500-6842500 GCA_030159135.1 Actinidia polygama
GCAAATCTATGGATTGGTTATAACACATAGAACCCGAAGTTTCTTGCTACTGATTTGAATCCATAGAATTGGGACACTCGCAAGTTCAAGTTAAATCCAAATGTCGGCCTTTAAGCAACATTTGTTTTGTTTTGTTCATTTTTGACGGTATTAGTTAGATTGGTTAGCTACATAGTTGAATTGGCAATAAGCTGCTGATTGATGTAGGATTCTTGATTTTTTTGTACAGGTGATCTGAAACTGCATGAAGCTGTAATGTTCCATATAAACCACATGAAAGAAGATTTACGCCAAATCTGAATATCTAGCATTAACATCT
This sequence comes from Actinidia polygama, assembly GCA_030159135.1. Classification (NCBI taxonomy): domain Eukaryota; kingdom Viridiplantae; phylum Streptophyta; class Magnoliopsida; order Ericales; family Actinidiaceae; genus Actinidia; species Actinidia polygama. The sequence goes on from BRYF01000008.1 coordinate 6,837,820, forward strand.
GACCCCTTGCCGTAACTCACGAAGAGAGATAGAGAGACAGAGACAGAGACAGAGAGCTACTGGATTTATTTCATGCTCTTGTGAGGCTTTTTTGAGGTGAGGTTCAATTTTTTTTTTGTGTTTACTGAGGTATTGTGGCTGTTGTAGCCTTGGGACTTGCATGTAACTGTGTATGTCATGTAATTAATGATTATGGACACCTCATATAAATTTTTTTAGGCTCCATTTAGATACGTGAATTTCAAATAAAGAGATTTCACGTATTTATAAAATGAAAATAGCTTATTTTTAAATTTAATAGTTGACATGAATTTCGAGATTGAATTTAGAAACTATATTACGATGGATTTAAAATCATATCATATACTAAATAAATTTTCCGTGTGTCCACTTTCATTTGGATTAACTCTTCTTCTTTCTCATCTCACCGGCCAATTATAGTAGCATTTCTATTGGCAACTTTTATCTTTTATGTACACCCAATTTGTTTGTTAAAAATACAAGTAGATATAACATGTGATCGGTGCAAAAAGAAGTTTGTTGGCTGTATTTAGAAGCCTCCCATCCCTATTTCCTATTTTGCAGATTGTATTGGTCTTCTCTTATTGACTCTCACTTGCCCATTCATCTTTCTCTTGATTTGTGTTGCATTTCCCATATTTATTTATACATGATTGCTCTTATGGAATACAAAGAAATCCATCATCCCCTTTTTCCTACCAGTTTTCTCCCCTAAGTTGGTATCATGCATATATTACAACTACTTTGCATATATTAACATGAATGTCATTCTCTATTGACCTTTTTTAGCCAAGATAGACAAATTGAAAATGATCTCTCTTTTTTGGTGGGTGGTGGTGGTGGTGGGTGGTGGTGTTTCCATTCACGAAAATTAAATTATTTTAAAAAATAGCAGTTACTTAAACAATGAAAAGACAAAAAAAAATATCTAAAATATAAAATTAGAATTATTTATAGAAATAGAATTAAATAGCTCATAAAGTTGTACGACATCTTCTTCTTTTTTAAATTCATTTTTATTCGTTACGAAATATTAAAATACATTTACATAGTGTAATTTAAATAAAGTTGTGCATTGCACGGGTAAACGATTAGTGACATAATTATTATGAGAGATTTGAAATCTTTTATGCGAATGCTTATAATTATACCAAATATGTATCTCTGTTACATCTAATCTACTTTCCACTCTAGTTTCACAATTCATCTATAGTGAAATCTCTTTTATTTTTGTTGAATTAAATATCAAATCTCTTGATTTGAAATTCACGTATCCAAATGGGGTATTGTAAAATTAAAAAAATCATCCATTTTGAGCAAATTATTCTCCAAATATGTTCTTTAATTAATTGGTTATACATTCTTCTATTGGAAGTTCCACAAATCCCATAACCAAAGAAAAATCTTGAAAAAACTTTTGACTCCAAAGATACAACAACGATTGGAGCTGAATGGAAAGTAAAAATCCATAGACAAAGTGCCATGTGACCAAACTCAAACACCCAACGGACCCAAAAATATTAAATGAAAAATTAAAAAGAAAGAGAAAAGGAAACAAAAATTCAAACTTCAATGAAACAGAAACAAATACCATTCCATTTGGGGATAAGATATCTCATTACATTCATTCTCAAATTATTTGCATACAACTTAGAAACTTGACTAAAATCATGAAAGTCTTCTGGTCCATCCAGCCTCTAATTGGCTAATAGATTCGTGCATTTATTACCCTTCCTGTAAACATGTCTAAAAGTATCCACCTGAAATGGCCGCATCAGAATTTGCAGTCATGGACTAAAGTTGGTGACGACGTTCGTGTTTTGCCCATGATTAACTGAAGAGCTTATTTGGCATCAGTCTGTGCTTCACGAGGAACCAAATGCGTATTGCTTGCTAGGGCGAAGCCAGTCTCGGAGAGCCCATGACCCTGCTTCCATGCTACTAATTGCCCCAATGGTACGATAAAATCATGCTTCACAATCTCCTTGGTGATCGCGTCTATATTTTTTTTAAAAGATTGAGAAACTAAATTTACATTTTCAAACTTCTTTCATCTAAAAAAATCGAAAAGACATAAATTTTGATCAAACAATGAAAGAAATTTTTTAAAGATGAAAAAACTAGAAAACTAAAGAGCTAAATTAACTCAAAACGCTAAACCGAATGTAAGCTATAAAATCCGATCTGAAAACGTGGTCGTTTTCAACTAAACCAATCATTTTCTTTTCTTCGTTTTCGTTGATTTACTCCGAATCGGAATTGGTTAACTCTAATTGAGCCAACTAAATTAGCTAATTTGGCCATATATGTACACTTTCAATTTTGACGTAAGAAAGTATTTAGCTATTTGATTATTTCTCCTAATTATAGATACTATTTTTTGGTTTGTGAGTTTGTGTCACCGAACTTTATAATGAGACAGATCAACCAATTTAATCGTTCGATGTAATTCTCGATATTTATAAATATTCTTTTATCTATTAAAAAAAACAAAAAATCTGGTTGGTCATTTTGAGAAGAAAATTCAAGCAAGCTAACCTAGATAGAGTTGAAAAAAGCACAAATCAAAAGGGGATTCTATACCAATCAATGTCATAACTGTTGGTGACCAGTTTATCTGCTGCCAATCCAAATTTGTCACCCACTTTGACAAATATAATCAATCAAATCACCACCTGACCCCAATTACCACCCACCATTTAAAGACAAAAAATTCCTCTTGTCACTTTCAAGAAATTCTAATCTATTGCTTACTTATCAAACAAGAAAGTCTTTTGTAGGCATGGATGAACCAAGGGCCAGTTGGGAAATTCCCACCCTAAAATTTATAAAAATAAAATAAATTATAATTTTTATTAAATTATATAAGTTTGTCGTTTTAAGATTGAAATTAATATTGAATATTTTACTTAAATTATAAAGTATATATTTTATATGTATATTCGCTTCCTCAATATTTAAATTTTGTGTTGGTACTGTTTATAGGGAAAGAATTAATGAAGGTGAAGTTTTGAAACCACAAGTGTTTGAATAGGTATAATAAATTAATCCATGTGCATATTTTTTTAATGATGGTAATCTTTTTACTGTTGAGAAAATCGAAATAAAATAAAAACCTTAGAAGAAAAAATAAAAGTCAAAAGAGCACTGCCACTGTTCTAGAATTTGAACTCAGAAAAATTATCATAATATTTCATAATGAATTGTTCAAATTCACTTGGTTATGCAGAATCCATATACTCAGTGAATCTGAAGCATTCATTTTAAATTCTGAAATATTTATGGGTTCAAATTCTGGACCATAGTGTTTCTCTTGTCGAAATGGTTCTTTTAACCGCCGTCCAATTGGTAGTGATTATTGCACATTTTTCAATGATTTATATAATTTTCACGTCTTAATGTACTTTCATGAATATTTAAAAAAAGAAATTCATTAACCACCGCCCATTAGGTAGTGAATGGAATTTAGCAAAAACCAATTGGGCTTGACATGGTCGTAATTATTTTATATTTTATTGTATAAAATATATACTACTTGCAAAAAACAATTGTTAAGATAGATGTTTTTATGGATTAATAAGTTACCAAAGCACAAAGAAGAAGAAAATCAAAACAACAAAGATTTATTTTTGAAATTAAAAAAGACAAATGCTAACCGGGCTCTGTTTGGTAATGCTTCAAGTTTTTTTTAAGCTTGTTATCAAAGAAGTCAAGATTTTTTGTTTTTTTTGCTTTTCTAGCTTTCCTTTAGCTAAAAATAAGTAAAAAAACAAAAACAAAAAAATAAAAAGGTTAATTCTGACTATTTTTTTTGCTTATAAGCTTAAAAAACCCAATCAAAAAAAAAACTGATTCCAAACGGAGCCTCAGTGTCCCCGTGACACTCTTTAAATAAGGTGGTTGCCATAAACATTTACAAAATTATTTTTTAGTGTTTTGTGATCATTAAGTACTGCATCAAATGAATTTATTTTTGACAACTAATTACATTTATGATAATAATAATTTAGATGTATTTACTCAATCTACCCTTACCTGAAACGGAATATTTTTTTTTCCAATGGCTAAAAGAATAGCGCAATTCTCTGATAACGAAAAAATTATGAGTTCTTGATCTTGATAGTTTTAACCTTGGAACTTTGCAAAGTAAAATGTATATTTCTTATTCATGCCAAAAAAAATAAAAATTAATATGTTGACAATGATGTGGATGTAACCTAATATATTAGGTTTAGACTATAAAAATGACTAATATATTAATTAGTAAGTAAGAAGTAAGTAAGACTGTTCTAGAATTTTATAATTAAATTCTTGTAACATGAAATTACCCTTTTGGGGGTAAGTATAAAATTATAATTCTTATAATTATATGAATTATTAATTTACTATTTATATTAATTAATACAAGGGTATTCTTGATAGTTAATAAACTTTATATGGTGGAGTTATAAATGCTGTTAATTAATAGTATTGAAAACTAATCAAAATTTCAAGATTCAATACTGTTAAATAAAATTGACCATCATTAATTTTAGCTGGGCCCAGTAAAAAATGACAAATGACCCCATCGGAGGTCCCACAATCCCATCAGATCCCAGCATGTGATTGACTTTGGGGGAAATATAAGCTTGACAAAGTATTAAATGCACAATTAGATTTC
>BRYF01000008.1:6922500-6932500 GCA_030159135.1 Actinidia polygama
CTGGGGAGCAACCAACAGTCAATATTGTTCTTCGGCCTCCGCACTAGACCTCGGCTAATACTCAGGCGACTTGCGCAGCAATGAACAAATGTTACCGGCGGGGTGAGGCCGCTCAAAATCCCTCCGGCGTACGAATCAGACCAAGGCGATCAGAAGCTAAGCAATGAACAAGCAGAGCTGTCAATCTATATGCCTTAGTTAAATCATACCTTATAATGGTGGGGGGAGCGACTTTTATATAGATGGAGAACAGAGAGCCGTGTAAGAAAACTGTGGAGAGATTCCCGGATAGCCGAGTATGGAAGTCTATCCCGGAGATATCGAAGATTTAATAGGGAGATCTGACATCTGAAGGACATCCCGTGATTGTAGGCATCGTGATGGAAAGAATTTCTTTCAGAGGTAGTTTCCTTGTAAAAATGGAATTCGTCTAGAGATTATCTCTTGTCTGGCGATGTTAATGACCTCGCCTAGTGGCGATCTGGAGATGAGTTCACTCCTGCATGCTGGCGACGCGATCGAGTGGCAGTCATACGATGGGCGATCAGGAATACATGAAGTTGTGGCGAGGTAACCATTAAGGCGACATACTCGACTTGGTGGATATTTTATCCCACATTAGTAGCCCCCTACTTCAGATGCCGATATGAATGAACGGATCTACAAGTAATTAAGGAAAAATAACAGCTCTTTGGAGACTTGGACACACAATGATGGTGTGAATTCGGACACGGACACGTGGATGAAGGCATGAAATGCTGATATAGTGGTATCAGTCAAACAGCAGCACATTAATAATGCTTTTGGCGGGAGAGACGACGCATTAATGATGCTTTTGGCAGGAGAGGCAGTTATGAGTTCGGAAATCGATACGTCACGAGATCTGAGACGTTGGAGCAAATGAATCTCATCCCTTGGTACCTTCTATATATAAGGGGGCCCGTCCACTCATTTGTACTTTTTCGCTTACGCTACCAAACTGCTGCTCTCGTCCCAATTTTCTTGTTGCCCTCATTTGTTGTCGCCTTCTCGCCTCCAATTTCCGAGCTCAGTAAGTTAAACCTACCTTCTTACTTTCATTTTATTAGTTTATGTCCCGTAGGCCCGGAGTAGTATACTCAGAATATTTAGATTCCCTGCCCTCCTAGATATCCAACCACCTAAGAGAAAGATTGTCTTATATGACCGACGAGGTGCATCAATCGCCCGTGTTGCCAATGGAGGATTCGCCCGTACCCGAGGTCAACCCCTTGGTCGCCATCCACCCTTCTGTGGAGAAGGAGACCAATATCATGACCTCGGGAGCTAGACCAGCTTAAGGAGACTTATTATTTCCCTCCTGGTGTACGAGTTAGGCTCCCTGAGGAGGGAGATACCATAGTTTCAGCTCGTTCCGACGAGGTGACCTTTTACGAGGTGGCATTCCCCGCGAGCCTTAGGTTTCCCGTTCACCCCACGATTAGGTTGATTTTATAATTTTACAACATCTACCCTGCCCAGCTCAGCTCGTCCCCAACGCGTGGCAAAGCGTTGTTTGTGCGATGGCGTTATGGCGGGTGTATAAATATGACTTGTCCCTCTCCGAGTTCATCAATTTATTTATCCTTAATTGCAACCCTAAACCGGATCAAGGCTGGCTGTACTTCAAGGCGAGGTATAGAAAGACCCTGCTCGGCTGGTACCCTAGCAACGTCAAGGGGTGGAAGACCAAGTTCTTATTCGTCTTCGGGGACGAGTGGGAGCTTCAAGAAGACTCACCTCGGGGAGGTCTTCTGAGATTTCCGAGGTCATGGGGAATCCCAGATCGGTCTTAATCATCTGTGGTCATTTCTATTTCTGTTAAACACATGCCTTATTCAATTTACTTCTTTTTCAGATAAACACTCTAACAACCCGCCCCGGCTTTACGAACACGAGCAGAAACTTTTTGAAGATATTTTCAGCTCGGTGGAGAGTCAAGGGAGATATTCTATCCCAGTACTTCTTGATTCCAAGTCCTTCTGTCGAGTATTTGTATCTCCTGGGTCCATGGCATCTGGGGCTTAAGGAGAGCAACGCCCCAAATACAGAGCACCAAGTTCGTCGGGCGACGTGGGTGAGTCTCGACCTTCTCGTGATGAACATATTAGGCGAGACAACGATTCCCGAGAGCAATCAATTGAATACGTAGGAACCCTTAGGACGGACCTAAAGAGGATATTATCTCATATCCCTGAATTGACTTTGCTAAGATGGTCGGAGGGAAAATCTGAGATCCTATTTTAGATTCTTTACCGAAAGTTTCGAGCTCAAGCTCAGAATCCTCATTGGAATTTGGGTCGCACTTAGGGTTACCCCTTGAGCTTCAATCAGATGGTATTCTCTCTCATATATTCTAAATGTTTGATTTTCTGTGTCTGATGTGTGTTACTTTGCATCTATGTCGCAAAGGATCAGCCTCAAGAAGCTTGGCGAAAAGGCTGAAAGTTGATGGGCACCGGCTCGGTGGCTAGACACGCCCCAGCGTCGAGGGTAGTCATTGGCGACAAATGCCCCCGGGAGGACTCTACCAGCTCGGCGCAAAAGAAGAGCAAGCCCACCAAAAGTTTTAAGGGGAGGGAACCAGCCACAACGCCCGAGGCGAGAAAAGGTAAGGCAACAGAGGTGACACAATCAATAGACACCCCTATCCTGAGGCCTGATGCAATCAGGTCGCCCAATTTTGGTACCATCTTGGGTCCCAAAGCCTCCATCATAGGCAACCCTTCGGTGGCTGAGAAGCTGCTGTGCTGGGTGATTCTCCCTTTGGATAGGAAAAAGGTGGAGAAGTTGTCCTTGGATCAGACAGCGACCAGATTTTTCCACGTCCTCGAACAGGTACCACTTTGGTTTTGAGTTGAACCTTTTCTTGAATACTTTCAAGTCGTTCAGGTTGTCCAAACAAGATTTTTTGTAGCAAGCGGTTGTGCTTGGTTCTTCCTTGGCTATGCGGAGCCGGGAATCTGGGGAAGAGACGTCTGTTCAGCAAGGACGAGCTACTTCCTTATAGAGCAAGGTTTCTCGCCTTTAGGGGCTGAATGGAGATCTAGAGCAGTAGCTGGTTGAAGCCCAAGCTCGAGAATAGCAGGTCGGCGACGAACTGGTCAAGGCAAAGGAAAAACAAAAAGTTCTGGCCGACAAGGTAGAGAAGTCGGGCTCCCTGGTGGTGGAGCTAAGGGAGGCTTTAATGAAAGCCCATGACTCGGTCGTGGAGGAATTCAAATCCTCGTCGGACTTCTTGGTGGCGGTCAAAGATGCTTCCTCCAAGTATTTTGGGGAAGGATTTGATTTTTGTAAGCGACAGCTTCATCGCCATTATCCCGACCTCTCCATCGATCTAGAGGGCATGGGCTTCGACCATGACATGCTTGCTGAGGAGGATGAATCAGGCGAGGAAGAGAAGGGCGGAGAGAACAACGATGGCGACAAAAATCTCCTCCTTTCTTGAATACTTGTAAAATCTTTTTATTTTTGAATTGGCGAGCCGCTATCCTTGTAATTTTTTTGATTTTAATGAATGACAATTTTCCAGTCTCAGTGGCCTTTTTCTTTTGTGAATAAAATTGTTTGGCAAACATATTGTATTTTTTGTATTGTATCTTATGATCACAAACTTGAGTGTTGGCAAGACGAACTTTTTCGTTTAGGCAAAAACACCTACGATCAATATTTTATGCTTTTATTAGAGTAGTGACGTAAAGTATTATTGTATGGTTTCAAATTTTTCTTGTATAGTTACAGATACTTATGACGTCATAATGCCATGTATATATATATATATATATATATATATATATAATTTTGGACTTTGGTGAGTTTGAGCCCACTTAATTTAATTGGATCTAGATATATTTAAATTGGGCTTTAAAGAGAGATGTGGGAGGAATTGGGCCAATTATTTGGACCCAAGTTAATTTGGATTTGTGCTTGGGCCAAGCAAAACCCAAGGCCCATGGAGGGCATTTGTGTTTTTCTACCTTATTTTAACCTAAACCCATTAATGCTAACATTTATGTTGCATTTATTCCATCTTCATCTTCTTCTCTCTCTTTTCTCTCTCTAGGGTTTGATCTCAAATCCTTGAGCTAGGTTTTGAGTGTGCTAAGGTGAGGTTTGAGTAGAAATTCTTGTGAAAAGATTATCTACTCAACGAGTGCTTCGATTTGAGCCAAGAAGGTGTGTGATCGAAGCAAATCAGAGTTTTGGAGCATCACCATTGTTCTGTAAGCTTTCATAGCATTCATTGAGGTAAAGAGGGTTATCTTGTGGGGTTTAATATTAGTTTGTTGTTAATAGCTTATATAAAGTCTATTGAGATATTAAATTAGTATTGAACTTGAAATGAAAAGATTGGTGTAAAATGGAAATATGAAATTTTGAAAATCTAGAATTTTAACGTGCATGATTAAAACCTGGAACTTAGGATGACAACTTAGGTCGACCTAACTTCAACTTAGGACGACCTAACTTCACTTTAGGATGTCAGCAAATTTTTTGATCAAACTTAGGTCGACCTAACTTCAACTTAGGTCGTCAACTTAGGACGACCTAACTTCACTTTAGGGTGTCAGCAAATCTTTCTGATCAAACTTAGGTCGACCTAACTTCAACTTAGGACGACCTAACTTCAGCTTAGGACGACCTAACTTCATCTTAGGTTGTCAACTCTTGTTGACCTAATATATGACATTTGTTGCTAATTTGAACTTGTAAATTTAGAAATGGTTTTGAGAATGACACGCTAGGATATACCGGAATAAGATAGCTTAGATTAAACCAAGATTAAAAGTCATATATGGCAACTACGTGACGGTAGGGAATGCCTCCCCTTCGGTGAAAGTCCAAAAAGTTGGCTGTTAAAGTCTTAGATGGCAACTACGTGATGGTAGGGAATGCTTCCCCTTCGGTGAAAGTATGAAAAGTTGGCGGCTAAAGTCCTTGATTGCAATGATATACACGAAAGGCATATCAAGGCCAACGGTGAAAGTCCGAGAAGTTGACAAACGGTAGAGATGTTAAGATTTACGATGCAAGCTTGAGGAGTGGTTCGGATGTTGTCTCATGTGCTTGGTGTATAATGAGCTTGGTTAGGCATATGGTCCTAGATGTGTCATTCTAAATGATAAGAGTTTTGCTTTTTGAGAAAAGTCAAAATTTGAGAAATAAGGGAATGTGAAATGATGAGTTCTTTTGTGAAAACCTAAAAATGTGATAAACGTGGATGATTTGCGAAATCATGGATTGAAATCAAAACATATATTTTGATCTGAATAAAAATATACTTTATTGAATTATGTTTTCATTGTATAGTTATGCATCATGTTTTTGACTTGAGATATCAAGTCCATTGTTAAATCTTGTCAAGGTAACTCACATTTACTAAAATAAATTTCAGGTACTGAGGGTTATCTTAAATCGTGAGGCATGTGGATTCTAGTTGAGTAGTTTATTTTGTAAAACTTATTGAAGTATACTTTTGAGAAATTATAATTATTCTTTTGGCCCGGTGTGGGCATTGTCCATGGGTTATAACCTTTGTTGTATATTGATAGCTCATGGAGAGCATGGTCCCAGGGGAGAGATTTAATTATTGTACTCTGATGTAATGACAGTTTATTGTCATATTATATTAGTTTGACTTTTTCGCATTTTATGTTGATTGTCTACATGGCCTAGTCTTGGTTTGACCAGGGCATGACAATTACCTTCGCGAAAGAAATTTAAGATAGGCGATCACAATTAAAATGGAAAAATGATTAATAGGCGATCGAACATGTTGACAATCAAGCGTATTTCTGTTATGGCGACGTTCTTAAGGGTGATCAAGACGTCTTATCGTTATGAATGGGCGTTTTTTATGATGGCGATATCCATAATGGCGATCAAGATGCGGCGATAGAACTGTCAAACTTGGCGACATAATAAGGCAAAATAAAAATAAAATTTTATTCTTAAAATTGGCAATTCATTACAAGAAATTCGGGGCATGTGCCCAAAATGGCGATGTGATGCAGACGATCTTTTGATGTTGGTGACTTGAAGATTCATTGGTAGTATTTCTTCAGGTGTTCGGCGTTTCACGGGTAAGGGAGTTTCTTTCCGTTCTTGTCTTCCAACCAATAAGTCATTGGCCTGGATACCTTGACAACTTTGTAAGGGCCTTCCCATGTAGTACCGAGCTTCCTTACGTTTGGTTCCTTCATGGACAAGGTGACTTTTCGTAGGACTAGATCGCTCAATAAAAAGCACCTGTGCTTAACCCTCCAATTGTAATATCTGGCGACCTGATATTTGTAAGCTGCTTGGCGCATTTCAACTCTCTCCCTTATTTCATCAAGGAGATCAAGGTTGAGCCTCAACTCAGTCTCATTGTCCTCTCTATTGAAACTTGAGGTCCTGAAGCTTGGTATTCCGATGTCGACAGGTATAACCGATTCAGTCCCATAGACCATGGAGTAAGGTGTCTCACCCGTTGGTAACCTGCTAGTTGTATGATAGACCCAGATTATGCTCAGCAAGTCTTCCACCTATTCACCTTTGGATTTGTCTAACCTTATTTTCAAATTCCTTAGGATAGTTCTGTTGGTAACCTCTACGTGACCATTTGCTTGAGGATGCCCGGACGAGAGAAATGATGCGAGATGGCGAGGTCCGAACAAAATTGTTTAAACCCATTGTTATCGAATTGTTTGGCGTTATCCGAGATAAGAACCTGGAGAATTCCAAATCGGCAGATGATGCTTCTCCATATAAAATTCCTTGTGTTCTTTTCAGTAATCCTAGCGAGAGGCTCTACTTCTATCCATTTCGTGAAGTAATCAATGGCGACGATCAAGAATCTTCTCTACAATGGAGATTGAAGAAGATGTCCAAGTATGTCGACTCCCCATTGGGAGAATGGCCATGGGCTGGTTATTGGCACCATCTCGATAGGAGAAAGGTGACTTGCGGGGGTAAACATTTGGCATTTGTCACACTTCCTTGCGTATGTCATCGCATTACGCACCATTCGAGGCCAGAAGTAACCTTGCCGAATTGATTTCTTCACAAGTGATCTCGCCTCCGAATGATTCCCGCAGATGCCTTCATGAATTTCTCTCATCACATAATCCGCTTCGTCAGGTCGGAGACACCGTAGGAGGAGACTTGAAAAGGACCTTTATACAAAATTCCCTAAAGAATATAAAATTCTACAGACTATACTGAACTTGGGGAGCTTAGAGCCTATCCGTTGGTAAAGTGCCATCCCGAAGATAGGCAATGATTTCGTCCATCCATGTTAGGTCCGTTTCTACTGGATAAATAGGTTTGGTGATCTCAATACTTGGGTTAGTCAAGAATTCCAGAGGTATATTCCTATCTGAGATGAATTAAAAGGCTTAGACGAGGTTGGCCAGAGCATCAACTTTCTTGCTCTCTTCCTTAGGGATTTGATGAATTTTGAAGTCTCTGATCTTTCCTGACATGGTTTTGACTTCGTCTAGGTAGGCCACCATTCTTGTATCCTTGGCGAAGTAGTCCCCTTGGACTTGATTTACCACCAATTGGGAATCACTGAAGACGTCCAAGGAATCTACTCCCAGTTCGGTAGCAACTCTTAAACCGATGAGAAGAGAAGAGCTTCGTATTCGGCTTCATTATTGGTGGCGTTGAATCCTATACGGATGGCGTATTCCATCTGCTCACCTGAGGGAGTTTGGAGAACTAGTCATGCGTCACAACCGTGCTGATTCGACGATCCATCAATGAACAATTTCCATCTAGCGAAGCCTTCACCTGGGTTTGTTTGTTCTGTAGTCTCTATCTCAGGATTTTTTTCTTCAGGCTCTCGAGCGACGTCATATGTGGATCCAGCAATGAAGTCGGCCAAGGCCTGGCCTTTGATCGCCATTCTTGGCCTATAATCGATGTGGAATTCACTGAGCTCGATGGACCATTTTAGAAGTCTTCCCGAGGTATCTGACCGTTGGAGGATTTGCTTTAAGGGTTGATCAGTCAACACGGTAATTGAATGAGCTTGAAAGTAATGACGACGCTTTTTGGCAGTGATCAAGGCGAGTTTCTCAATTTTCATATATCTGACCTCGGCTCCTATCAAGACTTTACTAACATAATACACCAGTTTTTGAACTCGATCTTCTTCTCGGATGAGCACTGCACTTACTGCTGTTGGTGAGATGGATAGGAATATGAACAATTCCTCGTTGTGGTCGGAACAGTAAGCAAAGGTGGCGAATCAAGATATTCCTTGAGTTGTTGAAATGCAGTTTCGGATTCCTCGTTCCATTGGAAGGTTTGAGTTTTTCTTAGAATTTTGAAGAATGGGAGACACTTGTCAGCTGATTTTGAGACGAATCTATTAAGGGCGGTAATTCGTCCGGTCAATTGTTGCACTTTGTTGATGTTTTTAGGCGAACTCATTCCAAGAAGGGCTTGGATATGTTCTGGATTTGCCTCAATTCCGCGTTTGGTCACCAAGAATCCCATGAATTTTCCAGATGATACCCCATAAATGCATTTGGATGAGTTTAGCATCATCCGGTGTTTTCGTCGGATGTTGAACGCTTCCTCTAGGTGGACGATGTGGTCGGCTACTCTGAGGCTCTTGACTAGCATATCATCAATATATACTTCCATCGTCTTTTCGATCAATTCCTTGAACATCTTATTGACTAATCTTTGGTAAGTCGCCCAAGCATTCTTTAGTTCGAAAGGCATGACTTTGTAGCAGTATAATTCTCGCTCCGTGATGAAAGAAGTTTTTTCTACGTTGGGCGGGTATATTCTGATCTAATGATATCCTAAAAAGGCATCCATAGAACTTAGGAGCTCATGTTTAGATGTAGCATCAACTATCAGGTCAATCTTTGGAATAGAAAAATTGTCTTTTGGGTACGCCTTGTTAAGGTCGGTAAAGTCAATGCATACTCTCCACTTCCCCCCTTCTTAGGGGCGCCAACAACGTTGGCGAGCCATTCGGGATAGTGGACTTCTTTAATAATGTTGGCTTTAATGAGGTAAGAGGCGATCAAAAAACGGCGAGATAGTGCTTCATTTCAGCCATGAAGACAGAAATCTCCCCAACTCCAAATGTCCCATAGCAATTAGAGATCGTCGATGCCAAGATGGAGCCTCTTAGGGACGAGGTGGAACAGGTTGTCTTGGCGGATCCTCGAGAAATCGAAAACACCAAACCATTTGAAAAAGTCACTCCAATCTCTATACACCCAGATTATCCAGATCGCCATGTGATGATTGTTACTAAACTCTTCGACGAGCTATGTCTCACCTTGGTGGACTTTTTGAAGAAAAATTTTGATGTCTTCGCCTGGTCACGGTGCAATGTCCTGGGAATTGATCTCCAAGTCGCCATGCATAAGTTATTCACCAACCTCGAGTATGCTCCAGTTTTCCAAAAGAGAAGGAAATTCGCCCCTGAACGCCTAAAAGTCATCGAGGCCGAAGAGCAATATTGACTATTGGTTGTTTTTCAGATTTTTACCACAATAGTTTGGCACCGTCTGTGGGAACAACAGTTCTCAACTTTCTATGCACTTGCGTAGCCGTTTATTTCCTAGACCAAGTGCCAGCAGTCCTTTGGACAACAGAGCTCATCCGATGGGCAATACCAGTCAAGCTCCGGATTTAGAAGGTCTCCACTGTGAGATATACGATATGACCGAGCAGGTGAGAATAATGAACGAGAACAACGCTTGTTTGTTGCAACTCCTCGCTACTAACCCACCACAGATTCCTCTAGTCCCCGTTCTTGAAAATAATCCCCCTCACCGACCTCGTCGATCTGGCGACGAAGTATCCCAAAGTCATCATAGTACCAGTCGAGCCAGGCAAAACCGATCTCCCACTCCTCATCCTCGGCGAGAAAGGAGTTCCTTTTCTGAATCTCGATCATCTAACAGAACTCCTGAGGTGAAAGGTGAGGAGGTCAGAAGAGGGAGATCCTCGCCGAAATGATCAGGCA
>BRYF01000008.1:6967500-6972500 GCA_030159135.1 Actinidia polygama
TCTCTCTAGAAAACTCGAATTGATGCACCGTTTGAAGTATTAAAAAATAGATTCATGGGTTTTTCTATTGATATAAAATTGAGGCTCTAATTCCTTATAAATTGAGAGATATTTTAGTTTAAAATTGACCCAAAATTATTGATAGCAACAATATTTTTCTAGAATTTTAATTACCTTTCATTGGTCATAACATATCCATACAAAATGTAGTTTTGGCCCATAACCTATGAAATTGAAGATCTTTAAGCCTATTTTTACATAATATTGACTTTATATTACATCAAAGAAGGTTTTAACTTCTCATTGATATTTTAAATCACATGTTTAAGAAGTATAAGCTATAATCATGTATTGGTACATACTTTATGTGATTATTATTGATGATTTACAGGTTGTAACTCAAAACTAATGGAATTATGAATGACATAAGCTAAGGAATGGAAAGAGCCCTCGGGGCAACCTAAAGAGTGATTTTATCAAGGTGTGAGTGTTGTAACAAGTGAAAAATATAGATGATCTTATTCATATTGAATTAAATGACTTGATGCTAATGTTGATGTTGATATATATACGAGGCGGCATTGCATATTGTATGCTAATGTATTACATGGAGAAAGATTTTTTTAGTGTTTCTATATCATTCTTTATAAGTTTGATTATCTATTGTGAGGACGTTGATAATTAGCTCACACCCACACAGATTGTTTTGGCAGACGAAGAGATATGGATAGCTGTCCGGTTCACTGTGGTCGTAGTCCTAGCTGATCGCAAAGCAATGTTCCGGGTATTGATTCTCAAGTCGCCATGCACAAATTTTTCACTAACCCCGAGCATTCCCCAGTTCGCCAAAATCGAAGAAAATTTTCCCATGAACGCTTGAAAGTCATAGAAGAAGAAGTAGCCAAACTCATCAAAGCCAATGTCATTAAGGAAGCCCATTACCCAGAATGGCTCTCCAACGTCATCGTCGCTCCAAAGAAGGGAGAAAATGGAGAATGTGCGTTGACTTCACCGACCTTAACAAGGCGTGCCTAAAAGATAGTTTTTCCTTGCCAAAGATTGATGTGATAGTTGACGCCACGTCCAAACATGAGCTCTTAAGTTTTATGAATGCCTTCCCAGAATATCACCAGATCAAAATGTACCCACCCGACATGAAAAAGACTTCTTTCATCACGGAATGAGGGCTATATTGCCACGAGGCCATGCCATTCGGACTAAAGAATGCTGGGGTGACGTACCAGAAATTGGTGAATAAGATGTTCAAGGAACTAATCAGGAAGACTATGGAAGTATATATAGATGACATACTAGTCAAAAGCCTCAAAGCAGCCGATCACATCGCCCACCTAGAGGAAGAATTTGGCATCCTACGAAGGCACCGGATGATGTTGAATCCTTTCAAATGTATATTTGGGGTATCATCTGGAATATTCCTAGGATTTTTGGTAACCAAACGTGGAATTAAGGCAAATCCATATCAGATTCAAGCCCTTCTCAAGTTGAGCTCGCCCAAAAATATCCACGAGGTGCAACAGTTGACAAGGCGAATTGCCGCCCTTAATAGATTCGTCTTTAAGTCGGCTAACAAGTGTCTCCCATGCTTCAGAATCCTGAGTAAAATCAAACCTTCTAATGGAATGAAGAATTTAAAATAGCATTTTAACAACTCAAGGAGTTTCTCGGCTCGCCACCCTTTCTTACTGTTCCTACCATAGGTGAAGAACTCTTTGTGCACCTGTCTATTTCACCAACAACAGTAAGTGTCGTATTTATCCGAGAAGAAGACCGAGTTCAAAAACCGGTATATTATGTTAGCAAAGTCCTGATGGGAGTCGAGATCAGATATCTAAAAATTAAAAAACTCGCCTATGCCCTTCTAATCGCCGCCAGAAAGTTTTGCCATTATTTTCAAGCTCATCCCATCGTCGTCCTGACTGATCAACCTTTGAAGCAAATTCTCCAAAACTTGAACACCTCAGGAAGACTTCTGAAATGGTCTATCAAACTCAGTGAATTCCACATCGATTACAGGCCAAGAATGGTGATAAAGGCCAAAGTCTTGGCTGATTTCGTGGATGAATCCAAGCATGAAACTGCTCCAAGGCCAGAAGTGACTCCCCCCGAAGTGGAAGCTCCAAAGGAGAAAAGCTCAGACGAGGATCCCTCTAGATGGATGTTATTCGTAGATGGATCTTCCAATCAGCATGGCTATGGTGCATGACTTGTTCTCCAAACCCCATCAGGCGAGCAAATTGAGTACGCCATATGAATTGGGTTCAAAGCCACCAATAACGAAGCCGAGTACAAAGCTCTTCTCGCCAATCTAAGAGTTGTAGCTGAACTAGGAGTGAATTCCCTGGACGTCTTCAGTGATTCCCAACTGGTGGTAAACCAAGTCCAAGGAGACTACCTCGTCAATGATACAAGGATGGTGGCCTACTTGGATGAGGTAAAGGCCATATGAAGATAGATCAGATATTTTAAAATTCGCCAAATTCCCAGAGAAGAGAACAAGAAGGTTGATGCTCTTGCTAATCTCGCCTTAGCCTTTGATTTCATCTCAGATAGGAATATACATCTAGAATTCTTAGATGACCCAAGCATTGAGATAGCCAAATCAGTTTGTCAAGCAGGCGATGGATCGACATGGATGGACGATATTATTGCATATATCCACACTAGAGCATTACCATCAAACAAACTCGGTTTTTCGCCTTGAAAAACCGATGGCGCAAGCTAGTTTGTCCCTAAGCTCAGCCACCTCAATCTCCAACCATGCAATAGCTTCAGATTTATTCTTCAGCTCAGCCCCGGTCTTCATCGCATTTTCGCCCAGAGTGGCCAACTGGTTCTCCGCCTTGAAAGCTCAGTTTTGAGCTTTAACCATCTCGAGATTGGCTGAGTTGGCACGAGCAAGCTTGAAATGGTAATCGTTTCGATGATCTTGGCTCCGGAGGGTGAGAGCAAAAATGAGCACAACTTCCTGCTATAAACAAGTCTAGGTGAATGCCAAAAACAAGAATGAACTACACATGAAGCTGAACGTAAACAGTCAAGTACCTGGCCAAGGGCGTGGAAGGACTTGGTAACCAATTCATCCGTGCTGAACTGGTCTACCTTCTCCTTGTCAGTAGGGAGAAACACCCCGGTCAAAATTTTTTGCGCCACAAGAGCGCACACCATTATCGAGGACCCGGGCCTAAGGCTTCTACCCAAAGAGGTGGAAAGACCCTCCCCTAGTGCCAATGGTCACCGAGCCACATTGCTCGCCCACCGGCTGGATTTGGCCTTCTTAGGTGGTGGTGGTGATGGCGGCGGCATGGCATCCTTGCTCTTGGAATTGCCGACTTCGCCCTTCTTACTGGGCAATGAGTCATGATCGTCATCCCGAGGTCGCTTCTCCTGAATGACAATCCCCTTTAAGGGCGGGATTGACTCTGTCGCTGAGCTCGCGTCCTTAGTCGCAGTTTTCTTTTCCCTGCCTTTTTGGTGAGCATAACTAGGCTGATTCATGATGACATAACTGCAAAAAAAAAACGAACATCAGACAACGAAAGAAATAAAACTTAGCAAAGTTGGAAATCAATACCATCAGATCTAAGCTCAAAGGGTAGCCCCGAGTCCGACAAAGACTCCGATTTTGAATCCGAGCAAAAATTCGAACTACCAAGGAAAAGGTTGGAAAAGGGATCTTGAACTTTCCCAGCCACCTAAGCAAAGTCAAGTCAGGGACGTCAGACAAGGCCCTCCTAGCTATTCTCCCTATATCCCACCTAATAACTCCTAGGTATTCTACTGAGTCACCTCGGGAAAGACTATCATGTTGAAGGTCGCCTCGGAAGGGACTGGACTCACCCTCATCGCCCGAAATAGTATTTTTGCCTCCCTTAGACTAAGTATTCTCCCAGTCACTGGATGATATCTCCATGCGACCACGGACGAAGTACCTTTGGAAAGTCTTAGACGACAAGACCTTTGACACATCAAAATAACCTCCTGGTTCTATCTTCCCAAGGACCTCCGCTGTCCTCTTAGCCTCAGTCTCGGTCAGAACGAACAGTTTATTGCAGCGTTTATCTAAAATGATCATTAATATCAAAAAGGCAAAATGAAATACTTTGAAATAAAATAACGCAAGAGGAAGGGACCTAATTGGCACGCCCCAAGATCTAGGGACCCGCAAGATTCCTTCGCCCGGAAGCATGCTGGAAAAAACTCCCATTCGTCTCCTAAGGTGAAGATGAACCACTTCTTCTACCCTTTCACGTTGCTCGGCGACCCTGTGAGCAGGTTCTTATCGGGCCTCGCCTTGAAGTAAAACCACCCTAAATCTGACAACGGGCTAAGAGAGTACATGCACCTGAACTCGTCGCAGAACATATGGCGCTTGTAATATTGCCAAAATCACCAACGCACAAACGACATATCGCCACGTATTGGGCAAGAGTTGGGCAAGACAGATTTTATAGTGGTTTAAAATCCTCCTAATAATGGGGTGAATTAGTAACCTTAAACCAACTGAAAAGGCAGTTTCGTAAAAAGCCACCTTGCTTGGGCGGGTATATAGTATCGTCTCGCCCTCTCCGAGGATCCTGATTTGGACCCTAGGAAGAAAGGAATATTTTTCCCTAAGCTTATTTAGGTCGCCTTGGGTCATGATATTGACCTTTTTTGTAAGGGGCGAGACGTCTATCTCAGGGTTTTCCCTATGGACGAAAAAATCGTCGTGAAAGGGACCTTCAAGGGTCGAGGAAGGAGATTGGTTTACGTCGTCACTCATATAGGACTTCTCCCCTAAATGATCAAATACCTAGGAAGGCAAAGAATTTTCTAAAGTTTTGTCTCCTAAGTTGGACCTATTGGACATGCACTATGGATTATGAAATTAAAGGCGAGATCGGTATTGAATACTTACTAAGGAAATAGAATAAGTGGTGAGCTATGTAGGGCGAGGTGCACGTCAGAGCAGGGGCAACAATTTGGCAGCGGAAGCAAGA
>BRYF01000008.1:6975000-6977500 GCA_030159135.1 Actinidia polygama
AGGACATATGAAGCACATGCTTAGAATATCTCTCTCTTAATGTGGGCCATTACTGTGCAGTTGGATCAAGAAACAATTTATTGAGAATCTTGTCGTAACACCTCTTGCTTTTTTTTTCCCACTCATCATCAATGCATTATAATTTAAATTAATTTGTCGGTTCGTCTTGATTATAAAAATAAAAAAATAAAAAATCTAAATTAATATAAAATTAAACTATTTTTTATTTTATTTTAGAGTAATTTTGATTTTAGATATTTTGTCTCTAATTCGTCTAATAGAGATGATCAAACCGAAAAAGTAAAAAATTCTAACTAAAAAAACGAAAAAGTTCATCAAAAATAAAAACAACACAATAGAATAGAATGCAATTTCTCAAATTTTTAGGGGCATAGTTTTTCTTAGGGGCCACAAATTAATTTGGCAGCTCCAAAGGCAGATGTAGTGTGTGCAAGTTTGCAGCATTGTACTGATATGTTGTTTAATTGGAAGACAACCCTCAAATCAAAGGGATCAGTAAGAAAAAAAAAACCCAAAAAAAGACAAGGCTCTGCGTTTAAGGACTGTTTGGCAGTCATCACTTTACACAAAAATGTCATGTCCATATAGTGACTCACCCTAACGACCTGCAACAAAATGGGTCCCAAAAAAATATATATGGATCAAATGTTCCCCCAACTTCATCATGCACCATGAATCTTAAACATAAGAAAGTACTATTGATGTTAAGTCATTATGAAGGTGGGGTTGGGAAGATGTGCACTAAAAGGACAATTATACCCTCACATGTTTTCTTAGGGTGTATTTAAAATAAAAATTTGACGAGAAAAATAGAAAGTTAAGAGCATCAATTGTTCGTATATTTTAGATCTTCTAATTTATTTTTATTCATTAAATTCTTAATCCAAACACGACCTTAGAAAATGTTTTACCCATGTTAGAATCCTACTACATTATTAATTGAAAGTAATGGAGAAGTTCATGAGTAGATTTTTGTTATTTGACATAGAAAATCGTTTTTCTTTTTGGTTGCCTATAAAAACTTACAACGAATTTCAGGTCGTTTTCTCTTGACAAATACAAGATTCAAACACAAACATAAATGTGATATTCGAGATCTGAGATTGAATTCTGTTGTGACCTAATAATTTCAAAAAATAAT
Organism: Actinidia polygama; assembly: GCA_030159135.1. Taxonomy (NCBI): domain Eukaryota; kingdom Viridiplantae; phylum Streptophyta; class Magnoliopsida; order Ericales; family Actinidiaceae; genus Actinidia; species Actinidia polygama. The sequence continues at coordinate 6,976,163 of BRYF01000008.1, forward strand.
TCATTTTTCATATTTAAAATATTTGTTGATTTACTTAATATGGTTTTTCATTAAATAAGCATATAATTTTTTAATTAACTTAATATTTTAGGAAATTTACTTAATCATTTTATTTTTTAAATTAGATGTGGTTGTCCTGCTCGTTTGGGTTTTCAATAGTTGTGTTTAGTGCCCTCGGTTTTAATTTTTTTTGATTTTATATATATTTGAATTAGTTGTGGTACTCGGTTTTGTTAATTTAAAAATAACTAAAAGTATATTAAATTTTGTTTTAGAATTGTACCCAAGTTAAAGAAAACGCTTAAAATTAAAATTTACTTACAAAAAAGTTACTATTTGAGGTAATTATAATTGGTTTTAGAGATAAATTAGTAGTTTAATGAAAGGGGTAAAACTAGAAAAAAATACAATTATGGATAATGGAGCTTATTGGTACAAAGTTTTCCTAAATAGAACTTAATTGCCCTAATTGGAACTTGATAATATTAAAGAGTAAATTGCACTTTTTCCCTCAAAGTATCGAGTAATTCCTACTTTAAGCGGCACTCGAATCTAAGGGCAACCTATATTAACGTCATAGAAAATATCCAACTTCGATTTGTTTTCTACCTTATTTGATTACTAAATCTCTCTTTCTCTTGTTTACTATGAGTTTGTGAGACAAAAAAAGTTGAATCTGGATATTTTCTATGACGTTAAAATAGGTTGTCTAGAATCCGAGTCGGATCAGCATGTGATGTGACATTTTTTGTTCATTTTGTAGATGGACGTTGGTCGTTGGGGTTGATTGCAACGATTATACATAGTTGAGGGTGCAAAGTGAAAAATTTATTAGTTAAAGTAGAAAGTAGAAATATCTCAATACCTTGAGGGGACAAATTGCAGTTTATTCAAAACTAAAGTGTTTTCCAAATCCAAGTTCTATTAGCTGGACTTTTACTCAAATAAATCCTGACTATTTTAAAAATTATATCTAGGTCCTATGAGTCAAACTGTCTTGAATGATAGATTTTTTATTCTATTTTTAATTAAAAATTTAATATATAATAAATAACAAATTTATTTTATAACTAATATATTTTTTAATTAAACATATCACTCTCACACACCATTCCTATATATTTTTATTTGTATTTTTTTATGTATCATGATAAATTATTTCTTTCTTATATTATTTTGTGAGATGATAAATTTATCATTTTACGAGTTACACATAGCAAACATGCATAGTATGAGAATTTGTAGAAATAATAAATAAATAAATAAATAAATAAATCATGTATTTATGAAAAAATCTATTAGAATAATTAAAAAAAAATTCATTCATGGTTTTTTTCC
>BRYF01000008.1:6985000-6987500 GCA_030159135.1 Actinidia polygama
TTGAACTAATGCAGATTTTATAATAAGAATAAATCGCATTTATTTGAAGCCTGGTATTATTCATACCTAGAATACATAGAGGTGGGGTGCGTGTTGTGCCTTACCTATAAGGCACGTCATGGTGTTATTCCCATAATTTGGACTGACGGTTCAATGATAGGTGTTAAGGAGAGACAATTAGTTGAGTCGGTAATAGAATAGAATGCGATGAGTTGATTCTTCAATATGATCTTATCGAATAGAGTAGTCACAAAATAGTTTAAATTGATCAGACATCGATAGTCATCATATTTGTTTTATAGTTTTTCGTTCATCTTTTCAAGGAGAAATGAGAAATAATCATCTGCTATTGATGTTCGGTCTATTTGAATTTCTTTACGAATAATATACTCAATAAGTACTTAATAATGAACGATTTTGATCATATTATTTGACTCTTAGTGGGCTCAAATTGTGTGAATAATATTGTGTTGTGTCTTATTACTAATTATACTTCAAAAGACACTAATATTTTTAATGAAACTATAAATATGTTTTGATTCACACTCGTTGATACATTTATAAAATTAACCATGATTACGTGTTTATGGGAATCACTGTTGTTACAGGCGCTCTCGTCTGAGCACTGTTATTATAAACATAATTTAATTTAGATAGTTATTATAAGGATAATTTAAATGTACACTTTCTTCTTCTTATATATAAAAGTTAATGTAAACCACGTTTTCAGGAGAAAAAAAAATGTTGATATTATAATAAGAGAAAGGCTACCGTCATCGATAGTGTTATCGAATTTGTTATCGATGGCATCAAAACGACATCGTTTTGGTAAAAAAAAAATAAAACGATGTCGTTCAACTAAAAGTCGTTTTATTTAAAAAAACGATGTCATTTTTTGTACCATAAATAACAAATTCGGTAACACCATCGTGAACATGGTCTTTCACTTCTAATAATCTTGCGATACCAATAATTGCCGATATGTAAGACTTTGCAAGAAGTTAGCCTAGTCATTGGATACCTGCTTTCGGCGTCCACGTGGAAAGTACATTTTAATTTTGTTTAATGTAAACGCGTTTTTATTTTATAAAGTATAAAATAATTAATAGTCAAATTATAGTTGATCCCCCATGTCTTTTATGTAATTTCAGTAGAGCCCTACTGTTTTTTAATTTATTCTTGAAGTATAAATTAGCAACTGGGCCTTAGTTAGAAGTATTTAAGTGGATAATTATTGTATTACCTCCCATTCAAAAGACAAAATATTAGATCTTCTACCATTAAAACGGCCAAAAATAAATATAATGTACTGATGTGGCACTGACGTGATGCTAAATGAGCGTGTGCAAGGCGTGGACTACATTTTTTACATTAGAATTTTAAAATTTCATTAATGTTTCGTTGGGACAAAACTATAATCTTTTCAAAAATTATGGCCTGAAACGTAAAGCGCTGACATGGCACTGACTGAGCGCTTGAAAAATCTATGCAATACACGTGATTAAAATTAATTTTAGTAAAATAATTTTTTAAACGATCCTCTGTAAGTGTAATGATAATTATTTTTGTTGTTATACGACGAGAATAGCTTTGAATATTTGGCAACAAATGTCCAACGTTAAGTTTCCATGTATTGAAAAAAAAAAATAGTCAACTTTGAAGAATTGTTTGCATGATTTTTTTTAAGTTTCCATAAGAATGGGACTCTTATTCATGTATATCTGCTCATCATCTCTAAATCAAATATAACTCTACTAAGTATAATGTTTCCTATTAAGTTAATAAAAAAATTAGATTAAAAATCTAAATAGATTAGGATTCTTATTCATGCATATCAACATATATAGTCCCAATCAATATAAATCTTACTTATAAGGGGACAAATTACACGATGATGTAATCCGACCTTGTTAGGGCAGGAACTCCACCGAGCCGTCAACATAAAGTAAGCTTGGTAGAGTTCTGCGTTGGAGCTCGGTGCGAACGCTACCAGATACGATGTCGCTCGAGCCAAGGCATTCGTGACATCCGAGGTGCCACTACTCATTGAGCTCAGAATAATAACTGCGCTGGAAGCTTGAGAGAGGGGCAACGGCCGGCGGCGTTCCCAAAGGATATCAGGGGACAGAAGGTGGCTTGCACGTCAAAGTACTTTCTGACAGCCTTCACGCCCGGACAAAGATATCGGCAGTTAATCATGAGCTACTGGTCATGTCGTAGGGGCATGGCTAGGTCACCTGCCTAATTACTGACACAACAATCAGAGCGTACGAACACGCGCCGAGTCGCAGTATGTCGAATGACGGAATGGCTAGCGCGTCATGCCACATGCTAAGTTAAGGCACAAAAGGGAACACTGTTGTTCCAAGGGGGTAAGTGAAAAACTCGCTATCGGACCATATACACATTTTCTCTCTCTCTCTCTCTCTCGATATCCGGACGTCTAACTTGACCGTCGAAGGGCCATTTTCCGGAAACAGCTCCGGCGGCCGTTCTCACT
>BRYF01000008.1:7030000-7035000 GCA_030159135.1 Actinidia polygama
ATCATTATAAATATAGAACCAAACTAAAATCAATCCGCTTTATCGGTCTAGTTTCGGTTCAATCCAATTAACATGGGAAGAGGATGTAGTAATTCCAATATCCATGGAAATTGGAAAAGTTTTTACTGGGGAAAGCCAAAGCAATCACGTGCAGGTGTGAATTACGGCTATTAGGTGTTATGTTCCAAATAAATATGTGTGCATGTATATATATACACATATATATAATCGGTTGCGGTTCAGTTTGAATTATGGTTTGAAAAAAAAACAAATAACTGAGCCAAATATACCAGTTCTTAATTTTTAAAAATCAGAACCTAATCATTAAACCACAGAACCAATTCAAAATGCAAGGTTTGGTCCGGTTCACCGATTTTTGGATTTTTTTTGGACACCCCTACTACTTGGAACTTAATTGTTCATAATACCGAGTACCAAATCTTAATACGTAATAAGTGAAATAAAAGTGATTAGTGTAAAATTACTTGACCGTAACACATACAATATTATTTATATTAAGTGTATATACTACTACTACTCTAACAATTATCATTGCACACACTCTTACTACCTACACCCTCAAAATATACTCTTAACACTCCCTTTTTCAAGTTGGAACGTATATATCATACAATTTCATCTTGTTACATAGACTTAAAAAGAAACTTGGTGAACTATCAGCCAATTGAGTACCCGTGAACACAAATGGTATAGCAATTATGCCCTTCTCAACTCGCTCTCAAATAAGATGATAATTCACCTTAATATGTTTAGTCCTCTCGCGGAAGACCAGATTGGAAGTGATGTGAATAGTTGTTTGATTATCATAGTTTGCATTAGTGAATGTCTCAATTTGTAGATGACCATTTGCTCGGTACAACAAACCATGCTCGGGATGAACTTTGAGGTACCTAATGATCCTCAAAGTTGCCTCCCAGTGTGAGGAATGAGGAGCTGACATAAACTGGTTAACAACACTAACCATGAATGAGATATATGGTCGAGTGATAGTAAGGTAGTTCAGCTTATCCACTAATCGACAATAACTATCCAGATTGGTCATAAGCTCCCCTTGTCAACACACAACTTCACATTAGGGTCCATTAGCATATCCACATCCTTTGAACCCATCAAACCAACCTTATCAAGAATGTCTAGCACATACTTCCGCTGAGACAAATTAATTGCCTCCTTAGACAGAGCTACCGCAATACTTAGTAACTACCGTAGTTTGCTTAGGTATTTGGTGTGAAATTGTCTCTAGAAATATTTTCAACTCTTTTATCTCTTTAATATCATTCTCAATGATAATAATATCATCCACATAAACAATCAATATCATCCTCTCCCTGTCAGATAGTCGGAAGAAAATAGAATTATCAGTCTCACAACGCCTCATCCCAAACTGTACAACCGCATCACTGAATTTCCCAAATCAGGCCTGAGGAGACTGTTTGTTATCATAGAATGCCTTCCGTAGGCGATATACCCTGCCAGACTTTCCCTGAGCAACAACCCTAGGTGGTTGCTCCATGCAAACCTCCAATTGTAAGTCATTGTGAATAAAGGCATTCTTTACATCAAGCTGAAACGAAGTCCAACTGAAATTGGCAACAAGGGATATAAGAATTCAAACGGAAGCAATCTTGGTAACAAGAGAGAACGTCTTGGCATAGTCAATACCATATGTCTGAGTATAGCCCTTGGTCACAAGGCGAGCTTTGTAGCGCTCAACAGAACCATCCTTATGATAGTTCAATTTGAAAACCCAACGACAACCAACAATCAACTTTCCGGAAGGGAGAGAAACCAATTGCGAAGTACCATTGTCATGTAAAGTTGTCATTTGATCCACCATAGCTTGCCTCCAATGTGAAACAAAACTAATAGACAAGAAACTAATAAAGGAACGAAATGAAGAAGACAAAGCAGCATAAGACACAAAGTGAGCAAGATGATGAACGATACATGTGTGTTTACCTTTGCAAAGGGCAATTAAAAGAGAATCGAAATTAGAGCGATCAGGGGCGATAACAAGAACAGAAGGATCTCTAGCCGACGAAGAAGATGGAACGACAGGATCCGCCGCAATGGTCGAGAACTTTTGACAAATATAAACCTACAAGGGCTTCTCCCATCGGGGGTGGGTGGGTTACATTGGGAACTAGCGTGGGGAACTAATAGTCAGGGGGTGGTGATGGTTGAGGTGCTGTGAAATACAGGAAAGACTCATTAAAGATGACATCGGCATACACAAACTAACGGCGAAGGGTAGGGGAATAATACTTATAGCCTTTTGGGGTACAAGAATAGCCTAAAAAACACAATTGCATGTGGATCGAGCGTATCTCGACCAGGGTCAAGGGCATGAACATAAAATGTACACCAAAAAACTCGAGGGGAAAGGGAAATAAGGGTCGATTCGAATAGAAGACGTGATGAGGGATGGGCCCGCCTAAAACAGGAGAGGGCATTCTATTCACAAGATAACAGGTGGCAAGAACAACATCACTCTAAAATGGTTTGAGAACTTGCATGTGAAAGATAAGACCCGAGTCACCTCTAATAAGTGCTGTAATTTGCGCTCGTAACTCCATTTTGTTGTGGAGTACGAGCACAGGAAGACTGATGAATAATACCATAATTACTAAAAAATTGTGAAAGCTCACATAAATAATATTTACGGGCATTATCTGAACAATACTTATGGAAGTATGAGGCTGAGTTTTTATTTCCATATAAAATGATTTGAAAATTGAGTACAACTCATAACTATCTTTCATGAAGTAAATATAGGTAATCCTAGAAAAATTATAAACAAAAATGACAAAATACTAAAACTTAGAATATGACTTGACATGCATCGAACCCTAAATGTCTAAATGAACTAATTGAAAAGGAAATGACATACGACTCTCAACACATGGATAAAAATAAGTACATTCATAGACTTCACATGGAAGACTAGACAAGCTTTGACTCGACGAAACCAACTTCTTCAAAAAAGCTTTGATTTGACGGAAACAACTTCTTCAAACTACTAGGGATGGATGACAAATGCCACAATGATCTTGGAAGGTGGATGTGGAAGACTGAAGAGCCACACTACGGGAGAAGTCCGTATCAAAGTAGTAAAGACCATTGCACTCAGACCCGCTACCAATCTTCTGCCCCATCTTGAGATCCTGAAAGATACAATGTGTGGGGAAAAATGTCACTAAACAGTCAAATGATTTAGTAATCCGACTAACTGATATAAGATTAAACGAAAACTTAGGAACATATAAAACAAATTGTAATGAAAAGGAAGAACCTAAACTAGTAACACCCAAACTATGAATACCAGAGGTAGACCAATCAGTGAGGGTGACACGAGAAATATGGCCACTAGATGAGAGATTGGATAAGTGGCTAGAAGTACCCGTCATATGAGTAGAAGCACCGGAGTCGATGACCCAAGAGCTAGAAGAGGCAACACATGCAACAAAAGCAGGTGGCTGTGTTTGAGCAACAGAAGCAGTGGTGGATGACTGAGCAGATAACAATGAATTATACTCCTACTCAGAAATGGAGAATCCGAGGGGTTGGATCAGATGGCATTGGAGAAACCACCTCGGTAGGAAGTATAACCTATTGAGCATCTAGACCCCATGAAGATCCCAACAACAATCAATCGTGTGGTTCTCCTGTAAGTACACTTATGTGGTCCACGACCACCGCCACTACTATAACTAGGAGCACAACCACCTCCTCCTACACGACCAAATTGATTGGATCCAGAAAAATGACTAGGGCCATGGCTAGAAGATCGAGGATCCCCCAACAGCAGAAACCAAGGTTGAGTGGTCAACTGGGGTCGACACGGAAGTAGGAAAAGTAGATATAGATGCTTGACGAAGGCGTCTAAACACCTCACTCAGAGAAGGCAGCTTCTTAGAACCCAAGAATTGTGCACGGACAGAATCAAAGTCAAGAGGATAATTGTCATAAACACTTAAGTATCCAAACCAAGCTCTTTCTTGCTGAGTTCAATGTTTCCCTCAAAGTGGCTTTCCTCCTCAACATTTTCATCAATATTGTTGTTAGGACTAACATCGTCCATGGGTAAATCATCAACATCTTTGAATGCATAACTGGGCTCCTCAATACAAAAACCACTACTGCCATGAACTTTCCCTTCCTTTTCATTTTCAAAAGTGCCAAATTCTGCATCACCTAATAGAAAATTAAAACAAATTGAAAGCATTACAAAACAATTTGAATAATAATTAGTAATATAAAAATTTTAAAAATTTAAAAACGTACAAAATTGTAAAGTGGAACCCACTTACTATACTTCCTTTGAGCATTTTTATTCAAAACATCTGTCAACTCTTCCATCTTCTTTTATCTACTCATCATCTGAATATATGTCATCCAAATAAATTGAAGTATAGGGTGCTTTTGTTTTTCTTTTTCTTTCAACTTCAAGTTGTACATTACAAAGCTCTATTTGGTTTGAGTTTTCAGAACCAGTTTTGCTGAAAACTTTTCCAAAACACATTCTTCATTCGTATTACTAAGTTTTTAGCGGAAATGATATTTGAGAATTTGAAAGATCGTTTTATGTTTACTCTAAAATGAATATCTATTTTTGAAAAAATTTCAAAAAGCAAGTTTCGAAAACTGTCAAATCAAATAAATTTACGAAGAATCTTCTGCAATCTAATTTTGAAAACAACTAGACAAATGATGTCAGTCATTTTCTTTTGGTGCAAACGATTTCTTCTCTTTTAATGTTTCTGAAAACATTATAGAGTTGATAAACAACTATTGAAATAACAAGAAGGGTTAATAAAAACGTTTGCAACTCTTCTTCCTTAATATGTGGATGTAGTTAGTAATAGTGTGTGTGGTGAGTAATTATGAGAGTGGGAGTATGTAATCTCTTAGTATAAATAAGATTGTCTGTGTTGGGGTTGAGATTATTACCTATAATAACCTTTAATCACAACCTCTAA
>BRYF01000008.1:7062500-7067500 GCA_030159135.1 Actinidia polygama
TCGACAAATTAGTAACAATTTTGTCCTTAATGTTTTTTTTTGAAATTTGAATATCTTTTTTACATTTTTCATATTCCTATTGTCAAAAGAACCGGAAAAAAATATAAGATTTTGATTAAACGGTGAAAAAAGTTCATTAAAGACAAAAAAAATTAAAAAAACAAACAACTAAAAAAATCTTTAAAAAAATAGGCTAAACTAGAGGTAGACTGTCAATAGCTGATTTGGGTGTGCATTTATAAGCACTTCTATATATAAATGTAAGACTATCTTAACTGTAATCGATGTGACTGGGCGCTTTCTAACGTTAATTGTTGTTTCATTAAGCTTTTGTTTGTGTTCTTTTAATTAAGGTTGAAGTAATATTAACAAGCCTTGTCAAATCCAAATAACAATACTAATTTTCCGACACGTGTCCGATGATATGTGTCGTTTACACTTTACGGGTATTAACGTGGCGTATAATTGCAAGGAAGCATAATTAACAGATAATCAAGAACATTCACTTGATATGGGGCCCACGTTGTTAAACATGTTCATTAGGCATTGATTGAGGCAAGATAAATTGAGTTTTTTTTTTTTAATATCTTCGATAAAGTTAAGAATGTTATGTTTTTTTTTTTTTTTTATAATTCGGTATCTACTAAAGTACCGATTAATTTGGGAGACCAATCGATTTTACTGTTTACTAGTGAGGTGCCCAATTAAAATGAGGACAAATAGAATATCTCGATCAATAAATTAATTTTATTTTAATATAGTAAGGATGAATATGTAAATACACCGGTAATAATTTAAATTTTTTAAAATTTTTACAATTACATAAATTATATTCAAATAAAATTTTCTGATAAACTAAACAAAAATAGGGTCACATGGCTTGGTGGCTTGGGTGACTCACATCATGACTCACCTAACCAATCCCCAAGTCAATAAAACACACATAGTGTTGTCCCCAGCAAAATTGCTGGGAACTTACACGCGGAAAGAAGAGTGAAAGAGAGAAAGGAAGAGAAAGAAAGAGAGTAGGAAAGAAGAAGGGAAAGAAAGAAAGAAAGAGAGAAGGAAAGATAAAAAGGGAAAGATAGAAAGAGAGGTGAACTCGGGAGAATGAAGGGAAAAAAAACAAAGAAGAAAAAAAGAAAACGGTGTAGAACTCAATAATGAAAAAATGAATTTTGTTTTTCTACTTAGGTAAATTTAATTTCTCTTCCTTTTTCTTTTTGATAAATTTTTTTATTTTGATTTTATTATTGAAAATTCATGTATAGAGTAATTAAAATTTTAAAATATCCCAAAATTTTAACATGTTAACATCTTTCTAGAATTGAACTTCGAATAGGACGATATCCTATTTTACTCACTAGACCAACAATTAGTATTTACGGCATAAGTCCTTCATATGACAACCTTTTGCGTGATTCGAGTTGCAAAATAGAATCTATTTCAAATACCTACAACTTTTATTTAGAACGTTTTTTCAAATTCTGACTCTAAGTAACCCAAAATCTTCCTAAAATATAAATCCTGAGACCGGAGTTGCCTCTGTTTTTGAACCTTTAGTTGGAACGGTCGAACTATTCTTTGGACCAGTCGAACTTTATCTAGACCGGTTGAGAATTATAATTTTAACACTTTGACTCCTAAATCAATCCCATATTGCATTCTCGTTTGGTTGTAACAACAAAACTCTGTAAGGACTGACCCAAGGACCAATTAATCTAGGAGATCAATTGATCCCACTATCCACTAGTGAAGCGCCTGATTAAAATACGGACAAAACTATGTAAGAACTGACCAATTCAAAAATTAATATCACCTAAGAGGTTTTGAACCTAAAACATTAAAAGAGAACAGAATTTTCAAATCTCAAATCAAGACTAATAGGCCAACCATTGGTGCCGGTTAAAACTCTATGTTATTTCAATTTTTTTTTATTTACTAAAGTATGCACTCACTATTGATCAATTCTAAAATTTTAAGTCCGGATTGAATTCGCTTTTTAGCTTCTATTTTTTCAAGGGTTTTTATTACTCATTTTGTCCCATTTTATTTGTTTATTTTTTCTTTTTAAATGTCGTAAGATATTTTTCCACATTGAAAAATCAACAACAAAAATATTTTAGACTTTTTACTTTATCCTTTCTATTTTGTAGGCAAATTAGAACTATCTTAGGATCCCCTGTCATTGCTCTAGTTACGGATCTAACCTATATATATATATATATATATATATATATATATATATATATATATATGATATGTGGGTTGCTAATCTTAATAAATTTTATTTTTGAGAGAAAAAATTGAGAGTTCACATTCTAGAAGGATTGGTTAGGGTTAAGAGAAAAAATAAGAGAAGAGCAAAATGTCTAGGAAACTAGAAAACTAATCCTAAAGTATTTAGGATTATGTTTTGATCAAAAACAAGCTAAGAGAAAATATTGCGCATCAATTTACTCGTGTTCAACCGGTAGAGCCTCCTTCTCGACCTATTGAACATAACCTTCATCAACAATTTGTTCGTATTCAATCGGTTGCTAACCGGTTGAATATGACATGCGGTAACAATCTGCTTGGGCTTAGCCAAATCAGACGTTTCTTGAACCGAATGACGAATTTGTTCGTGTTCAACTGGTTGAACGTGACCTATGGTAACAATTTGCTTGGGCTCAACAAGTTCATACTTTTCTTGAATCGGTTGAAGGCGGCCTGGAGGCGCAACAAGAAGGCAGATTTAGCAACCGGGTCTTAGACTTGATTTATTCTCGTGCAAATCAAGATATATCTAACAATATCCTGATCAACGTTGTACGATTTACATGACTTAAGATCTGAAAAAAGAAAAAATTTAAAAATTATGCTTCTACTACAAGGTACAATCCCCTTCAAATTTTCTTTTTTTTATTTTTATTAATGCATATATTTGTCACTCTCAAGTTAAAATCCTCGCTTCACCCTTTGATTGCAACTGAGTCGATTTTCGTTATAGGTGTTCATAATTTGCACAATGGCCACAACCAATAGCTAGGTAACGTCTAGATTATAGATCTGCGAAAGGATTAACTAAGGAAGTTCAAATAAATAAATTTCGCTTCTATACTTCATTATCTTCTTATGTTTTCTTACTCTACATAAGTTGTTTTATATATTCACGGCCCAACATATCCTAGGTGAAAAAGATAATATTCTCTTAAAGTGCAAAAAAATCCAATGAAAAAGTTGACCATTCCTAAAATATGAGTAAATATAGGAGAGGAACTTATCTTACATTCTTTTATGTTTCACTTTTTCTTTTCTTTTTTTCTTTTATGGAAAAATGGTACCAAGTTAGTTATGATTATCTATTTCATCTATTTAATTTAAAATATATTATGAATTGGGCGCACATAAGAGAGGTGTCAAACCGACTGAGTTAATACGAGCACAACACGTCAAAGTGTCAATATAATAGGATTATGATGGACATGACATGGGCACGGTGATAGGCCAGGTTAAGTCACTATTTTTGAAGCATACGACAAGATACGACATGTTTATATGAGTAAATATTAAATAATTTCATATTTTTGATGTATTAATCTCATTTACGATCACAATTAAGTACTGCACGAATGTGCCAGAACAATGAGTCGTGCCGAGTTTAGGTTTTTATCCAATGGGCACGATAAAACATGGTAAGCATGGTTAAAAATGGGCATGGCACGACATTAAGCATGGTAGACATGTAAATAAATGGATTGAACCGACACGGTAGTGCCAGTTTGACACCTCTAACTCATAGTGTACAAAAAAAAATTGTACAGGGAAGCTTTTTGTCTCATCATGCACAAAAAGTTGTTATGAGGCATAACTTTCCTTTATTAACTCTAACCCAAAATGGCTTTGAAGTTCTGGAGAAAAAGCTAGTGGAAGAGTAGAGGTGTAATTCAGCTTCTTCTTATCCCACTTTGTACCTTTAATTTCCCCTCTCTCTCTTTTTTTTTCATTTTTGTTGCTTTTGTCTTAATGTATACTCGCATAGATAGTATACTTTTATAGATATTAAAAAAGCAAAGGAAGAAGACAATTGAACTTACTTGTGCCACTTTCTTTTCTATACAATTAGGTAGATTCACATGATCCCCCACAAAAAGAAGGTAAAAGATTCATCAAGATTCAGAATTGGCCAGCCTTTGGAATTGTGGAAAATGCCAATAACTGTCTCTCTCAAGACATCCTATTGTACTTTCATTGAAATCTCACTTTACATATTAGGTAAGCTGTTAATGTGGTTTTTTTGTCCAATCAACAATCAATGAAGCGATGAAAAGAGGCCATGTATTTATGGAAAGAGAAAGAGTCACATTATTACTCGACCTAAAGCGTAAGAGATTGACTGATAGTTAAGAATAAATGGTGTAAAATAAGATTTGAATGAAAGTACAAGAGTGCAAAGTGCAATTTATCCTATAATCTATGATGCCTTCAATCAAAGCTTTCTCTTTTGTTACAGCCATATTAGTCCATTAAAGCTCCAAAGTTCTCATCAATACAAAAAATTAAAAAAAAAGAAGATTTGATCCTATCATTTTGCAATACAACAGTGCTATTATATTACAGTAAATGAACTTAATTTCCTATGAAAAATGTAAGAAAAGAGTTTAAGAAAATATCTATATGTAAAATTAATTTATATATGATGATAGTTCTTAGGTGCACCTTTTTATGTATATGAGTAATTTAGATAAATACATTAGGTTTAGATTTTGATGGATCATTTTCAAAGGCCTACATTACAAGTTCATGTTCAAAACATGGCATGAAAATAAATTTGATAGCTAAAGAGTCCATTTTATAGAAAAAATACTGGACCAATCAATTAGTCCTTTTTTATAGGCTCATCACAGTACTCACGTCGATGATTCGAATCATTCATCCTCCGTATTTCTGTGCGCAAGTTAAGTTGTCTACGGAAAAAACAAATTAATTCGATAGTCGTAGTCACTTGATTTCATTGT